>JARPMJ010009912.1:0-21693 GCA_033366665.1 Phoxinus dragarum
TGGTACACTTCTAGTGATGCTAATGAATAGTAATTGGACCAATTTTTGAGACTCTAAGTCAAACTCTATAGCGCCACCACCAGTTTCAAAAATTGAACATTTAAATAGTTATAACTTTTGAACCCTTTGATCTAGGAAAATTAATCTTAGTACACCTGAATCCACTCATTATGGTGATTGCAATCAATATCGTACATTAAAGACTCCGCCCATTACAGTAGTAGCCATTTTGAAAAGTACAGTATTAAGTTTTTTTGCTACTACTCATTCAAACTTGTTCAATTCTTACGAAAATTGGCTCACCATGATATTTGGACTGAACCGCACAGAAAATGACTGAACAGATTTTTTTAATTCATCTTTGATCAAAAGTTATGCTGTTGCAAACTTAACAAACTCGACCCAATATTGGTTCAGAAGCTCTATCTCGGCCAAAGTTTGATCAATCGAAAGGAAAATTGGTACGCTTCATCGGAACCATGATCTCAGGGTCCATGCCAAATTCGAGAACAGCGCCACCTACAGGTCATGAGATATGAAAAATTTTATATTTTGGCCAATAACTTTTGTACAGTTTGTCAGAAAATCATAAATGTGGTATTCTATGGATTCCTTTGGTCATGCCAAATCCGAGGATGCCAATTTTGTCAGGATGGGAGGTACCACGTGTCCGCCATTTTGAATTTTGACATAATTTGCAATAATTTTTTAACTATTTGACATATCTTCACAAAATTTAGTATGGATCATCGACACAATGTCCTGAAGGTACATGAGAACAATGAAACACAGCGCCACCTAGTGTTCCAGAGATATAAGGTATTTTGCAAAAACGCTTATACTTTTTGAAAACATTGTTCAAATTTCGATTTCTTTACGTCATTGTGTTTTCCTGGCATATGCTGATTCCGGTGATATCTCATTTGTCATTTTCCAATAAAGTGACTATCAGCCATTTTGGAACAAATGAAAAAACAGTTTTTTTCACTACTTCTCCTTCAAATCTTGCTAAATTTTGTCCAAAATTTGATCAGATGTTCTTTGGGACTGAGACGCACAGAAATGACTGAATAGATTTTTTATATTCGCTACCGTTCCCGAGATATTCATCTTCGAAGTTGAGCTAGCCTGTGTTTGTTGCCTTATGCTAGTTAGCTTAGCATAATAATTGGTTAGCATGCTAACCAGATGCCATTCTTTCTAATGTGGCTCTTCAGCTATCAGGATAACCATAAGCTTCATTAGCATTAAGCTAGCTTAGCATGCTAATCTCGTTAACATGATTTTGTGTGCTTATTCTTACACTGAAGCCTATCCTCTGCAGCTTTGAAAGTTACGTCCTCTGAGTGGCGCAATTTGATAAACCACGTGTCTCGAATCCCGAACCATTCTGGTCGTGGGTTCGAATCCCGTGTGACACATGCAAGAGATACTGTGGCCTTAAGTGGTGGAAAAGTTGTTTCAGTTCTGCACAAAATGTGTATCTGAGAAAGGATCTCCATAAAAATAACATGCAGCAAATTTATATAAAAAATCTTTATTTTGAGTACATTTTCATAACTCTCTGTAAAATTAAGCAAACCACAGTGTATGAGTATAAAGCAAATGCTGAGTAAAGCAAAAGGCTATAACTTTGAAGATTGTTTAATCAAATCCGATGTGTAGCAAAGCATTAAACCATGTGAATTGTGGAATGTTCAAAAGATTCCTGTTAAAAAATAAATAAAATAATCATGTAGCCTATCCAAACCAGCCAAACATCCAAAAGGGCTTGGCCCCGGAAAGGCTGCTTGCAGCTTTATTAGGGGCCAAGCCCCGAAGGGGATAGACCCTATTGTATCCGTTAGTTTTCTTATTAGGGGCCAAGCCCCGAAGGGGATAGACCCTATTGTATCCGTTAGTTTTCTTATTAGGGGCCAAGCCCCGAAGGGGGAATAGACCCTATTGTATCCGTTAGTTTTCTTATTAGGGGCCAAGCCCCGAAGGGGATAGACCCTATTGTATCCGTTAGTTTTCTTATTAGGGGCCAAGCCCCGAAGGGGATAGACCCTATTGTATCCGTTAGTTTTCTTATTATTATTATTAGGGGCCAAGCCCGTAGGGCAAGGCACCTATTGTATCCGTTAGTTTTCTTCTTATTATTATTATTCTTCCTCCTCTGTAAGTCTATGGCAGCCCTATGAACCGTACATAGGAAAATGATGAAATTTGGCACAGTTATAGATATGACCATGAATAGTAATTGGACCAATTTTTGAGACTCTAAGTCAAACTCTATAGCGCCACCACCAGTTCAAAAATTGAACATTTAAATAGTTATAACTTTTGAACCCTTTGATCTAGGAAAATTAATCTTAGTACACCTGAATCCACTCATTATGGTGATTGCAATCAATATCGTACATTAAGACTCCGCCCATTACAGTAGTAGCCATTTTGAAAAGTACAGTATTAAGTTTTTTTGCTACTACTCATTCAAACTTTGTTCAATTCTTACGAAAATTGGCTCACATGATATTTGGACTGAACCGCACAGAAATGACTGAACAGATTTTTTTTAATTCATCTTTGATCAAAAGTTATGCTGTTGCAAACTTAACAAACTCGACCCAATATTGGTTCAGAAGCTCTATCTCGGCCAAAGTTTGATCAATCGAAAGGAAAATTGGTACGCTTCATCGGAACCATGATCTCAGGGTCCATGCCAAATTCGAGAACAGCGCCACCTACAGGTCATGAGATATGAAAAATTGATATTTTGGCCAATAACTTTTGTACAGTTTGTCAGAAAATCATGAATGTGGTATCTATGGATTCCTTGGGTCATGCCGAATCCGAGGATGCCAATTTTGTCAGGATGGGAGGTACCACGTGTCCGCCATTTTTGAATTTTGACATAATTTGCAATCATTTTTAAACTATTTGACATATCTTCACAAAATTTAGTATGGATCATCGACACAATGTCCTGAAGGTACATGAGAACAATGAACACAGCGCCACCTAGTGTTCCAGAGATATAAGGTATTTTTCAAAAACACTTATAACTTTTGAAAACATTGTTCAAATTTGTATTGATTTATGTCATTATGTTCCTCGGCTTATGCCAATTCCGACGATATCTCATTTGTCATTTTCCAATAATGTGACTATCCCGCCATTTTGGAACAAATGAAAAACAGTTTTTTCACTACTTCTCCTTCAAATCTTGCTAAATTTTGTCCAAAATTTGATCAGATGTTCTTTGGACTGAGACGCACAGAAATGACTGAATAGATTTTTTATATTTGCTACCGTTCCCGAGATATTCATCTTCGAAGTTGACCTAGCCTGTGTTTGTTGCCTTATGCTAGTTAGCTTAGCATAATAATTGGTTAGCATGCTAACCAGATGCCATTCTTTCTAATGTGGCTCTTCAGCTATCAGGATAACCATTAGCTTCATTAGCATTAAGCTAGCTTAGCATGCTAATCTCGTTAACATGATTTTGTGTGCTTATTCTTACACTGAAGCCTATCCTCTGCAGCTTTGAAAGTTACGTCCTCTGAGTGGCGCAATTTGATAAACCACGTGTCTCGAATCCCGAACCATTCTGGTCGTGGGTTCGAATCCCGTGTGACACATGCAAGAGATACTGTGGCCTTAAGTGGTGGAAAAGTTGTTTCAGTTCTGCACATGATGTGTATCTGAGAAAAGGATCTCCATAAAAATAACATGCAGCAAATTTATATAAAAAATCTTCATTTTGAGTACATTTTCATAACTCTCTGTAAAATTAAGCAAACCACAGTGTATGAGTATAAAGCAAATGCTGAGTAAAGCAAAAGGCTATAACTTTGAAGATTGTTTAATCAAATCCGATGTGTAGCAAAGCATTAAAACCATGTGAATTGTGGAATGTTCAAAAGATTCCTAATAAGGAAATAAGTGTTTTTTCCTCTTCATTCTGTGTTTGTTCTCATCAGAACTTCTGTTCATTTTTCATTTCATCCTATCTGTACTTCTGAAGATATCTGTTCTTCATGTATATTCTATTTCTGCTCTTTTATTAGGGGCCAAGCCCCGAAGGGGATAGACCCTATTGTATCCGTTAGTTTTCTTATTATTATTATTATTATTATTATTATTATTCCTCCTCTGTAAGTCTATGACAGCCCTATGAACCGTACATAGGAAAATGATGAAATTTGGTACACTTCTAGTGATGCTAATGAATAGTAATTGGACCAATTTTTGAGACTCTAAGTCAAACTCTATAGCGCCACCACCAGTTCAAAAATTGAACATTTAAATAGTTATAACTTTTGAACCCTTGATCTAGGAAAATTTAATCTTAGTACACCTGAATCCACTCATTATGGTGATTGCCAATCAATATCGTACATTAAGACTCCGCCCATTACAGTAGTAGCCATTTTGAAAAGTACAGTATTAAGTTTTTTTGCTACTACTCATTCAAACTTTGTTCAATTCTTATGAAAATTGGCTCACATGATCTTTGGACTGAACCGCACAGAAATGACTGAACAGATTTTTTTTATTCATCTTTGATCAAAAGTTATGGTGTTGCAAACTTAACAAGGTCGACCCAATATTGGTTCAGAGGCCTGTATCTCGGCCAAAGTTTGATCAATCGAAAGGAAAATTGGTACGCTTCATCGGAACCATGATCTCAGGGTCCATGCCAAATTCGAGAACAGCGCCACCTACAGGTCATGAGATATGAAAAATTTATATTTTGGCCAATAAACTTTTGTACAGTTTGTCAGAAAATCATAAATGTGGTATCTATGGATTCCTTTGGTCATGCCAAATCCGAGGATGCCAATTTTGTCAGGATGGGAGGTACCACGTGTCCGCCATTTTGAATTTTGACATAATTTGCAATAATTTTTTAACTATTTGACATATCTTCACAAAATTTAGTATGGATCATCGACACAATGTCCTGAAGGGTACATGAGAACAATGAACACAGCGCCACCTAGTGTTCCAGAGATATAAGGTATTTTGCAAAAACGCTTATAACTTTTGAAAACATTGTTCAAATTTCGATTTCTTTACGTCATTGTGTTTCCTGGCGTATGCTGATTCCGGTGATATCATTTGTCATTTTCCAATAAAGTGACTATCAGCCATTTTGGAACAAATGAAAAACAGTTTTTTCACTACTTCTCCTTCAAATCTTGCTAAATTTTGTCCAAAATTTGATCAGATGTTCTTTGGACTGAGACGCACAGAAATGACTGAATAGATTTTTTATATTCGCTACCGTTCCCGAGATATTCATCTTCGAAGTTGAGCTAGCCTGTGTTTGTTGCCTTATGCTAGTTAGCTTAGCATAATAATTGGTTAGCATGCTAACCAGATGCCATTCTTTCTAATGTGGCTCTTCAGCTATCAGGATAACCATAAGCTTCATTAGCATTAAGCTAGCTTAGCATGCTAATCTCGTTAACATGATTTTGTGTGCTTATTCTTACACTGAAGCCTATTCTCTGCAGCTTTGAAAGTTACGTCCTCTGAGTGGCGCAATTTGATAAACCACGTGTCTCGAATCCCGAACCATTTCTGGTCGTGGGTTCGAATCCCGTGTGACACATGCAAGAGATACTGTGGCCTTAAGTGGTGGAAAAGTTGTTTCAGTTCTGCACAAAATGTGTATCTGAGAAAGGATCTCCATAAAAATAACATGCAGCAAATTTATATAAAAAATCTTTATTTTGAGTACATTTTCATAACTCTCTGTAAAATTAAGCAAACCACAGTGTATGAGTATAAAGCAAATGCTGAGTAAAGCAAAAGGCTATAACTTTGAAGATTGTTTAATCAAATCCGATGTGTAGCAAAGCATTAAACCATGTGAATTGTGGAATGTTCAAAAAAATTCCTGTTAAAAAATAAATAAAAAATCATGTAGCCTATCCAAACCAGCCAAACATCCAAAAGGGCTTGGCCCCGGAAAGGCTGCTTGCAGCTTTATTAGGGGCCAAGCCCCGAAGGGGATAGACCCTATTGTATCCGTTAGTTTTCTATTAGGGGCCAAGCCCCGAAGGGGATAGACCCTATTGTATCCGTTAGTTTTCTTATTAGGGGCCAAGCCCCGAAGGGGATAGACCCTATTGTATCCGTTAGTTTTCTTATTAGGGGCCAAGCCCCGAAGGGGATAGACCCTATTGTATCCGTTAGTTTTCTTATTAGGGGCCAAGCCCCGAAGGGGATAGACCCTATTGTATCCGTTAGTTTTCTTATTATTATTATTAGGGGCCAAGCCCGTAGGGCAAGGCACCTATTGTATCCGTTAGTTTTCTTCTTATTATTATTATTCTTCCTCCTCTGTAAGTCTATGGCAGCCCTATGAACCGTACATAGGAAAATGATGAAATTTGGCACAGTTATAGATATGACCATGAATAGTAATTGGACCAATTTTTGAGACTCTAAGTCAAACTCTATAGCGCCACCACCAGTTCAAAAATTGAACATTTAAATAGTTATAACTTTTGAACCCTTTGATCTAGGAAAATTAATCTTAGTACACCTGAATCCACTCATTATGGTGATTGCAATCAATATCGTACATTAAGACTCCGCCCATTACAGTAGTAGCCATTTTGAAAAGTACAGTATTAAGTTTTTTTTGCTACTACTCATTCAAACTTTGTTCAATTCTTACGAAAATTGGCTCACATGATATTTGGACTGAACCGCACAGAAATGACTGAACAGATTTTTTTAATTCATCTTTGATCAAAAGTTATGCTGTTGCAAACTTAACAAACTCGACCCAATATTGGTTCAGAAGCTCTATCTCGGCCAAAGTTTGATCAATCGAAAGGAAAATTGGTACGCTTCATCGGAACCATGATCTCAGGGTCCATGCCAAATTCGAGAACAGCGCCACCTACAGGTCATGAGATATGAAAAATTTATATTTTGGCCAATAACTTTTGTACAGTTTGTCAGAAAATCATAAATGTGGTATCTATGGATTCCTTTGGTCATGCCAAATCCGAGGATGCCAATTTTGTCAGGATGGGAGGTACCACGTGTCCGCCATTTTGAATTTTGACATAATTTGCAATAATTTTTTAACTATTTGACATATCTTCACAAAATTTAGTATGGATCATCTACACAATGTCCTGAAGGTACATGAGAACAATGAACACAGCGCCACTAGTGTTCCAGAGATATAAGGTATTTTGCAAAAACGCTTATAACTTTTTGAAAACATTGTTCAAATTTCGATTTCTTTACGTCATTGTGTTTCCTGGCGTATGCTGATTCCGGTGATATCTCATTTGTCATTTTCCAATAAAGTGACTATCAGCCATTTTGGAACAAATGAAAAAACAGTTTTTTTCACTACTTCTCCTTCAAATCTTGCTAAATTTTGTCCAAAATTTGATCAGATGTTCTTTGGACTGAGACGCACAGAAATGACTGAATAGATTTTTTATATTCGCTACCGTTCCCGAGATATTCATCTTCGAAGTTGAGCTAGCCTGTGTTTGTTGCCTTATGCTAGTTAGCTTAGCATAATAATTGGTTAGCATGCTAACCAGATGCCATTCTTTCTAATGTGGCTCTTCAGCTATCAGGATAACCATAAGCTTCATTAGCATTAAGCTAGCTTAGCATGCTAATCTCGTTAACATGATTTTGTGTGCTTATTCTTACACTGAAGCCTATCCTCTGCAGCTTTGAAAGTTACGTCCTCTGAGTGGCGCAATTTGATAAACCACGTGTCTCGAATCCCGAACCATTCTGGTCGTGGGTTCGAATCCCGTGTGACACATGCAAGAGATACTGTGGCCTTAAGTGGTGGAAAAGTTGTTTCAGTTCTGCACAAAATGTGTATCTGAGAAAGGATCTCCATAAAAATTAACATGCAGCAAATTTATATAAAAAATCTTTATTTTGAGTACATTTTCATAACTCTCTGTAAAATTAAGCAAACCACAGTGTATGAGTATAAAGCAAATGCTGAGTAAAGCAAAAGGCTATAACTTTGAAGATTGTTTAAATCAAATCCGATGTGTAGCAAAGCATTAAACCATGTGAATTGTGGAATGTTCAAAAGATTCCTGTTAAAAATAAATAAAAAATCATGTAGCCTATCCAAACCAGCCAAACATCCAAAAGGGCTTGGCCCCGGAAAGGCTGCTTGCAGCTTTAATCTCTTCTGGCTCTGCATTGCGCTACAGCCCTTTCTGGGCTTGGCCCCCGTGTTGCTGCTTGCAGCTATATTTATTATTATTATTATTCTTCCTCCTCTGTAAGTCTATGACAGCCCTATGAACCGTACATAGGAAAATGATGAAATTTGGTACACTTCTAGTGATGCTAATGAATAGTAATTGGACCAATTTTTGAGACTCTAAGTCAAACTCTATAGCGCCACCACCAGTTGAAAAATTGAACATTTAAATAGTTATAACTTTTGAACCCTTTGATCTAGGAAAATTAATCTTAGTACACCTGAATCCACTCATTATGGTGATTGCAATCAATATCGTACATTAAGACTCCGCCCATTACAGTAGTAGCCATTTTGAAAAGTACAGTATTAAGTTTTTTTGCTACTACTCATTCAAACTTTGTTCAATTCTTACGAAAATTGGCTCACATGATATTTGGACTGAACCGCACAGAAATGACTGAACAGATTTTTTTTAATTCATCTTTAATCAAAAGTTATGCTGTTGCAAACTTAACAAACTCGACCCAATATTGGTTCAGAAGCTCTATCTCGCCAAAGTTTGATCAATCGAAAGGAAAATTGGTACGCTTCATCGGAACCATGATCTCAGGGTCCATGCCAAATTCGAGAACAGCGCCACCTACAGGTCATGAGATATGAAAAATTGATATTTTGGCCAATAACTTTTGTACAGTTTGTCAGAAAATCATGAATGTGGTATCTATGGATTCCTTGGGTCATGCCGAATCCGAGGATGCCAATTTTGTCAGGATGGGAGGTACCACGTGTCCGCCATTTTGAATTTTGACATAATTTGCAATCATTTTTAAACTATTTGACATATCTTCACAAAATTTAGTATGGATCATCGACACAATGTCCTGAAGGTACATGAGAACAATGAACACAGCGCCACCTAGTGTTCCAGAGATATAAGGTATTTTCAAAAACGCTTATAACTTTTGAAAACATTGTTCAAATTTGTATTGATTTATGTCATTATGTTCCTCGGCTTATGCCAATTCCGACGATATCTCATTTGTCATTTTCCAATAATGTGGACTATCCGCCATTTTGGAACAAATGAAAAACAGTTTTTTCACTACTTCTCCTTCAAATCTTGCTAAATTTTGTCCAAAATTTGATCAGATGTTCTTTGGACTGAGACGCACAGAAATGACTGAATAGATTTTTTATATTTGCTACCGTTCCCGAGATATTCATCTTCGAAGTTGACCTAGCCTGTGTTTGTTGCCTTATGCTAGTTAGCTTAGCATAATAATTGGTTAGCATGCTAACCAGATGCCATTCTTTCTAATGTGGCTCTTCAGCTATCAGGATAAACCATTAGCTTCATTAGCATTAAGCTAGCTTAGCATGCTAATCTCGTTAACATGATTTTGTGTGCTTATTCTTACACTGAAGCCTATCCTCTGCAGCTTTGAAAGTTACGTCCTCTGAGTGGCGCAATTTGATAAAACCACGTGTCTCGAATCCCGAACCATTCTGGTCGTGGGTTCGAATCCCGTGTGACACATGCAAGAGATACTGTGGCCTTAAGTGGTGGAAAAGTTGTTTCAGTTCTGCACATGATGTGTATCTGAGAAAGGATCTCCATAAAAATAACATGCAGCAAATTTATATAAAAAATCTTCATTTTGAGTACATTTTCATAACTCTCTGTAAAATTAAGCAAACCACAGTGTATGAGTATAAAGCAAATGCTGAGTAAAGCAAAAGGCTATAACTTTGAAGATTGTTTAATCAAATCCGATGTGTAGCAAAGCATTAAACCATGTGAATTGTGGAATGTTCAAAAGATTCCTAATAAGGAAATAAGTGTTTTTTCCTCTTCATTCTGTGTTTGTTCTCATCAGAACTTCTGTTCATTTTTCATTTCATCCTATCTGTACTTCTGAAGATATCTGTTCTTCATGTATATTCTATTTCTGCTCTTTTATCTCTTCTGGCTCTGCATTGCGCTACAGCCCTTTCTGGGCTTGGCCCCGTGTTGCTGCTTGCAGCTGTATTTATTAGGGGCCAAGCCCCGAAGGGGATAGACCCTATTGTATCCGTTAGTTTTCTTATTAGGGGCCAAGCCCCGAAGGGGATAGACCCTATTGTATCCGTTAGTTTTCTTATTAGGGGCCAAGCCCCGAAGGGGATAGACCCTATTGTATCCGTTAGTTTTCTTATTAGGGGCCAAGCCCCGAAGGGGATAGACCCTATTGTATCCGTTAGTTTTCTTTATTATTATTATTATTCTTCTTCCTCCTCTGTAAGGTCTATGACAGCCCTATGAACCGTACATAGGAAAATGATGAAATTTGGTACACTTCTAGTGATGCTAATGAATAGTAATTGGACCAATTTTTGAGACTCTAAGTCAAACTCTATAGCGCCACCACCAGTTCAAAAATTTAACATTTAAATAGTTATAACTTTTGAACCCTTTGATCTAGAAAAATGTATCTTAGTACACCTGAATCCACTCATTATGGTGATTGCAATCAATATCGTACATTAAGACTCCGCCCATTACAGTAGTAGCCATTTTGAAAAGTACAGTATTAAGTTTTTTTGCTACTACTCATTCAAACTTTGTTCAATTCTTACGAAATTGGCTCACATGATATTTGGACTGAACCGCACAGAAATGACTGAACAGATTTTTTTAATTCATCTTTGATCAAAAGTTATGCTGTTGCAAACTTAACAAACTCGACCCAATATTGGTTCAGAAGCTCTATCTCGGCCAAAGTTTGATCAATCGAAAGGAAAATTGGTACGCTTCATCGGAACCATGATCTCAGGGTCCATGCCAAATTCGAGAACAGTGCCACCTACAGGTCATGAGATATGAAAAATTGATATTTTGGCCAATAACTTTTGTACAGTTTGTCAGAAAATCATGAATGTGTATCTATGGATTCCTTGGGTCATGCCGAATCCGAGGATGCCAATTTTGTCAGGATGGGAGGTACCCACGTGTCCGCCATTTTGAATTTTGACATAATTTGCAATCATTTTTAAACTATTTGACATATCTTCACAAAATTTAGTATGGATCATCGACACAATGTCCTGAAGGTACATGAGAACAATGAACACAGCGCCACCTAGTGTTCCAGAGATATAAGGTATTTTCAAAAACACTTATAACTTTTGAAAACATTGTTCAAATTTGTATTGATTTATGTCATTATGTTCCTCGGCTTATGCCAATTCCGACGATATCTCATTTGTCATTTTCCAATAATGTGACTATCCGCCATTTTGGAACAAATGAAAAACAGTTTTTTCACTACTTCTCCTTCAAATCTTGCTAAATTTTGTCCAAAATTTGATCAGATGTTCTTTGGACTGAGACGCACAGAAATGACTGAATAGATTTTTTATATTTGCTACCGTTCCCGAGATATTCATCTTCGAAGTTGACCTAGCCTGTGTTTGTTGCCTTATGCTAGTTAGCTTAGCATAATAATTGGTTAGCAATGCTAACCAGATGCCATTCTTTCTAATGTGGCTCTTCAGCTATCAGGATAACCATTAGCTTCATTAGCATTAAGCTAGCTTAGCATGCTAATCTCGTTAACATGATTTTGTGTGCTTATTCTTACACTGAAGCCTATCCTCTGCAGCTTTGAAAGTTACGTCCTCTGAGTGGCGCAATTTGATAAACCACGTGTCTCGAATCCCGAACCATTCTGGTCGTGGGTTCGAATCCCGTGTGACACATGCAAGAGATACTGTGGCCTTAAGTGGTGGAAAAGTTGTTTCAGTTCTGCACATGATGTGTATCTGAGAAAGGATCTCCATAAAAATAACATGCAGCAAATTTATATAAAAAATCTTCATTTTGAGTACATTTTCATAACTCTCTGTAAAATTAAGCAAACCACAGTGTATGAGTATAAAGCAAATGCTGAGTAAAGCAAAAGGCTATAACTTTGAAGATTGTTTAATCAAATCCGATGTGTAGCAAAGCATTAAACCATGTGAATTGTGGAATGTTCAAAAGATTCCTAATAAGGAAATAAGTGTTTTTTCCTCTTCATTCTGTGTTTGTTCTCATCAGAACTTCTGTTCATTTTTCATTTCATCCTATCTGTACTTCTGAAGATATCTGTTCTTCATGTATATTCTATTTCTGCTCTTTTATCTCTTCTGGGCTCTGCATTGCGCTACAGCCCTTTCTGGGCTTGGCCCCGTGTTGCTGCTTGCAAGCTATATTTAGGGGCCAAGCCCCGAAGGGGATAGACCCTATTGTATCCGTTAGTTTTCTTATTATTATTATTATTCTTCTTCCTCCTCTGTAAGTCTATGACAGCCCTATGAACCGTACATAGGAAAATGATGAAATTTGGTACACTTCTAGTGATGCTAATGAATAGTAATTGGACCAATTTTTGAGACTCTAAGTCAAACTCTATAGCGCCACCCACCCAGTTCAAAAATTGAACATTTAAATAGTTATAACTTTTGAACCCTTTGATCTAGGAAAATTTATCTTAGTACACCTGAATCCACTCATTATGGTGATTGCAATCAATATCGTACATTAAGACTCCGCCCATTACAGTAGTAGCCATTTTGAAAAGTACAGTATTAAGTTTTTTTTGCTACTACTCATTCAAACTTTGTTCAATTCTTACGAAAAATTGGCTCACGTGATCTTTGGACTGAACCGCACAGAAATGACTGAACAGATTTTTTTAATTCATCTTTGATCAAAAGTTATGCTGTTGCAAACTTACAAACTCGACCCAATATTGGTTCAGAAGCTCTATCTCGGCCAAAGTTTGATCAATCGAAAGGAAAATTGGTACGCTTCATCGGAACCATGATCTCAGGGTCCATGCCAAATTCGAGAACAGCGCCACCTACAGGTCATGAGATATGAAAAAATTGATATTTTGGCCAATAACTTTTGTACAGTTTGTCAGAAAATCATGAATGTGGTATCTATGGATTCCTTGGGTCATGCCGAATCCGAGGATGCCAATTTTGTCAGGATGGGAGGTACCACGTGTCCGCCATTTTGAATTTTGACATAATTTGCAATCATTTTTAAACTATTTGACATATCTTCACAAAATTTAGTATGGATCATCGACACAGTGTCCTGAAGGTACATGAGAACAATGAACACAGCGCCACCTAGTGTTCCAGAGATATAGGTATTTTTCAAAAACACTTATAACTTTTGAAAACATTGTTCAAATTTGTATTGATTTATGTCATTATGTTCCTCGGCTTATGCCAATTCCGACGATATCTCATTTGTCATTTTCCAATAATGTGACTATCCGCCATTTTGGAACAAATGAAAAACATTTTTTTCACTACTTCTTCCTTCAAATCTTGCTAAATTTTGTCCAAAATTTGATCAGATGTTCTTTGGACTGAGACGCACAGAAATGACTGAATAGATTTTTTATATTTGCTACCGTTCCCGAGATATTCATCTTCGAAGTTGACCTAGCCTGTGTTTGTTGCCTTATGCTAGTTAGCTTAGCATAATAATTGGTTAGCATGCTAACCAGATGCCATTCTTTCTAATGTGGCTCTTCAGCTATCAGGATAACCATTAGCTTCATTAGCATTAAGCTAGCTTAGCATGCTAATCTCGTTAACATGATTTTGTGTGCTTATTCTTACACTGAAGCCTATCCTCTGCAGCTTTGAAAGTTACGTCCTCTGAGTGGCGCAATTTGATAAACCACGTGTCTCGAATCCCGAACCATTCTGGTCGTGGGTTCGAAATCCCGTGTGACACATGCAAGAGATACTGTGGCCTTAAGTGGTGGAAAAGTTGTTTCAGTTCTGCACATGATGTGTATCTGAGAAAGGATCTCCATAAAAATAACATGCAGCAAATTTATATAAAAAATCTTCATTTTGAGTACATTTTCATAACTCTCTGTAAAATTAAGCAAACCACAGTGTATGAGTATAAAGCAAATGCTGAGTAAAGCAAAAGGCTATAACTTTGAAGATTGTTTAATCAAATCCGATGTGTAGCAAAGCATTAAACCATGTGAATTGTGGAATGTTCAAAAGATTCCTAATAAGGAAATAAGTGTTTTTTCCTCTTCATTCTGTGTTTGTTCTCATCAGAACTTCTGTTCATTTTTCATTTCATTCTATCTGTACTTCTGAAGATATCTGTTCTTCATGTATATTCTATTTCTGCTCTTTTAATCTCTTCTGGCTCTGCATTGCGCTACAAGCCCTTTCTGGGCTTGGCCCCGTGTTGCTGCTTGCAGCTATATTTAGGGGCCAAGCCCCGAAGGGGATAGACCCTATTGTATCCGTTAGTTTTCTTATTATTATTATTATTCTTCTTCCTCCTCTGTAAGTCTATGACCAGCCCTATGAACCGTACATAGGAAAATGATGAAATTTGGTACACTTCTAGTGATGCTAATGAGTAGTAATTGGACCAATTTTTGAGACTCTAGGACAAACTCTATAGCGCCACCACCAGTTCAAAAATTGAACATTTAAATAGTTATAACTTTTGAACCCTTTGATCTAGAAAAATTAATCTTAGTACACCTGAATCCACTCATTATGGTGATTGCAATCAATATCGTACATTAAGACCTCCGCCCATTACAGTAGTAGCCATTTTGAAAAGTACAGTATTAAGTTTTTTTTTGCTACTACTCATTCAAACTTTGTTCAATTCTTACGAAAATTGGCTCACATGATCTTTGGACTGAACCGCACAGAAATGACTGAACAGATTTTTTTAATTCATCTTTGATCAAAAGTTATGCTGTTGCAAACTTAACAAACTCGACCCCAATATTGGTTCAGAAGCTCTATCTCGGCCAAAGTTTGATCAATCGAAAGGAAAAATTGGTACGCTTCATCGGAACCATGATCTCAGGGTCCATGCCAAATTCGAGAACAGCGCCACCTACAGGTCATGAGATATGAAAAATTGATATTTTGGCCAATAACTTTTGTACAGTTTGTCAGAAAATCATGAATGTGGTATCTATGGATTCCTTGGGTCATGCCGAATCCGAGGATGCCAATTTTGTCAGGATGGGAGGTACCACGTGTCCGCCATTTTGAATTTTGACATAATTTGCAACCATTTTTAAACTATTTGACATATCTTCACAAAATTTAGTATGGATCATTGACACAATGTCCTGAAGGTACATGAGAACAATGAACACAGCGCCACCTAGTGTTCCAGAGATATAAGGTATTTTTTCAAAAACGCTTATAACTTTTGAAAACATTGTTCAAATTTGTATTGATTTATGTCATTATGTTCCTCGGCTTATGCCAATTCCGACGATATCTCATTTGTCATTTTCCAATAATGTGACTATCCGCCATTTTGGAACAAATGAAAAACAGTTTTTTCACTACTTCTCCTTCAAATCTTGCTAAATTTTGTCCAAAATTTGATCAGATGTTCTTTGGACTGAGACGCACAGAAATGACTGAATAGATTTTTTATATTTGCTACCGTTCCCGAGATATTCATCTTCGAAGTTGACCTAGCCTGTGTTTGTTGCCTTATGCTAGTTAGCTTAGCATAATAATTGGTTAGCATGCTAACCAGATGCCATTCTTTCTAATGTGGCTCTTCAGCTATCAGGATAACCATTAGCTTCATTAGCATTAAGCTAGCTTAGCATGCTAATCTCGTTAACATGATTTTGTGTGCTTATTCTTACACTGAAGCCTATCCTCTGCAGCTTTGAAAGTTACGTCCTCTGAGTGGCGCAATTTGATAAACCACGTGTCTCGAATCCCGAACCATTCTGGTCGTGGGTTCGAATCCCGTGTGACACATGCAAGAGATACTGTGGCCTTAAGTGGTGGAAAAGTTGTTTCAGTTCTGCACATGATGTGTATCTGAGAAAGGATCTCCATAAAAATAACATGCAGCAAATTTATATAAAAAATCTTCATTTTGAGTACATTTTCATAACTCTCTGTAAAATTAAGCAAACCACAGTGTATGAGTATAAAGCAAATGCTGAGTAAAGCAAAAGGCTATAACTTTGAAGATTGTTTAATCAAATCCGATGTGTAGCAAAGCATTAAACCATGTGAATTGTGGAATGTTCAAAAGATTCCTAATAAGGAAATAAGTGTTTTTTCCTCTTCATTCTGTGTTTGTTCTCATCAGAACTTCTGTTCATTTTTCATTTCATCCTATCTGTACTTCTGAAGATATCTGTTCTTCATGTATATTCTATTTCTGCTCTTTTATCTCTTCTGGCTCTGCATTGCGCTACAGCCCTTTCTGGGCTTGGCCCCGTGTTGCTGCTTGCAGCTATATTTAGGGGCCAAGCCCCGAAGGGGATAGACCCTATTGTATCCGTTAGTTTTCTTATTATTATTATTATTCTTCTTCCTCCTCTGTAAGTCTATGACAGCCCTATGAACCGTACATAGGAAAATGATGAAATTTGGTACACTTCTAGTGATGCTAATGAATAGTAATTGGACCAATTTTTGAGACTCTAAGTCAAACTCTATAGCGCCACCACCAGTTCAAAAATTGAACATTTAAATAGTTATAACTTTTGAACCCTTTGATCTAGAAAAAATGTATCTTAGTACACCTGAATCCACTCATTATGGTGATTGCAATCAATATCGTACATTAAGACTCCGCCCATTACAGTAGTAGCCATTTTGAAAAGTACAGTATTAAGTTTTTTTGCTACTACTCATTCAAACTTTGTTCAATTCTTACGAAAATTGGCTCACATGATATTTGGACTGAACCGCACAGAAATGACTGAACAGATTTTTTTAATTCATCTTTGATCAAAAGTTATGCTGTTGCAAACTTAACAAACTCGACCCAATATTGGTTCAGAAGCTCTATCTCGGCCAAAGTTTGATCAATCGAAAGGAAAATTGGTACGCTTCATCGGAACCATGATCTCAGGGTCCATGCCAAATTCGAGAACAGCGCCACCTACAGGTCATGAGATATGAAAAATTGATATTTTGGCCAATAACTTTTGTACAGTTTGTCAGAAAATCATGAATGTGGTATCTATGGATTCCTTGGGTCATGCCGAATCCGAGGATGCCAATTTTGTCAGGATGGGAGGTACCACGTGTCCGCCATTTTGAATTTTGACATAATTTGCAATCATTTTTAAACCATTTGACATATCTTCACAAAATTTAGTATGGATCATCGACACAATGTCCTGAAGGTACATGAGAACAATGAACACAGCGCCACCTAGTGTTCCAGAGATATAAGGTATTTTTCAAAAACGCTTATAACTTTTGAAAACATTGTTCAAATTTGTATTGATTTATGTCATTATGTTCCTCGGCTTATGCCAATTCCGACGATATCTCATTTGTCATTTTCCAATAATGTGACTATCCGCCATTTTGGAACAAATGAAAAAACAGTTTTTTCACTACTTCTCCTTCAAAATCTTGCTAAATTTTGTCCAAAATTTGATCAGATGTTCTTTGGACTGAGACGCACAGAAATGACTGAATAGATTTTTTATATTTGCTACCGTTCCCGAGATATTCATCTTCGAAGTTGACCTAGCCTGTGTTTGTTGCCTTATGCTAGTTAGCTTAGCATAATAATTGGTTAGCATGCTAACCAGATGCCATTCTTTCTAATGTGGCTCTTCAGCTATCAGGATAACCATTAGCTTCATTAGCATTAAGCTAGCTTAGCATGCTAATCTCGTTAACATGATTTTGTGTGCTTATTCTTACACTGAAGCCTATCCTCTGCAGCTTTGAAAGTTACGTCCTCTGAGTGGCGCAATTTGATAAACCACGTGTCTCGAATCCCGAACCATTCTGGTCGTGGGTTCGAATCCCGTGTGACACATGCAAGAGATACTGTGGCCTTAAGTGGTGGAAAAGTTGTTTCAGTTCTGCACATGATGTGTATCTGAGAAAGGATCTCCATAAAAATAACATGCAGCAAATTTATATAAAAAATCTTCATTTTGAGTACATTTTCATAACTCTCTGTAAAATTAAGCAAACCACAGTGTATGAGTATAAAGCAAATGCTGAGTAAAGCAAAAGGCTATAACTTTGAAGATTGTTTAATCAAATCCGATGTGTAGCAAAGCATTAAACCATGTGAATTGTGGAATGTTCAAAAGATTCCTAATAAGGAAATAAGTGTTTTTTTCCTCTTCATTCTGTGTTTGTTCTCATCAGAACTTCTGTTCATTTTTCATTTCATCCTATCTGTACTTCTGAAGATATCTGTTCTTCATGTATATTCTATTTCTGCTCTTTTATCTCTTCTGGCTCTGCATTGCGCTACAGCCCTTTCTGGGCTTGGCCCCGTGTTGCTGCTTGCAGCTATATTTATTATTATTCTTCTTCCTCCTCTGTAAGTCTATGACAGCCCTATGAACCGTACATAGGAAAATGATGAAATTTGGTACACTTCTAGTGATGCTAATGAATAGTAATTGGACCAATTTTTGAGACTCTAAGTCAAACTCTATAGCGCCACCACCAGTTCAAAAATTGAACATTTAAATAGTTATAACTTTTGAACCCTTTGATCTAGAAAAATGTATCTTAGTACACCTGAATCCACTCATTATGGTGATTGCAATCAATATCGTACATTAAGACTCCGCCCATTACAGTAGTAGCCATTTTGAAAAGTACAGTATTAAGTTTTTTTGCTACTACTCATTCAAACTTTGTTCAATTCTTACGAAAATTGGCTCACATGATATTTGGACTAAACCGCACAGAAATGACTGAACAGATTTTTTTAATTCATCTTTGATCAAAAGTTATGCTGTTGCAAACTTAACAAACTCGACCCAATATTGGTTCAGAAGCTCTATCTCGGCCAAAGTTTGATCAATCGAAAGGAAAATTGGTACGCTTCATCGGAACCATGATCTCAGGGTCCATGCCAAATTCGAGAACAGCGCCACCTACAAGTCATGAGATATGAAAAATTGATATTTTGGCCAATAACTTTTGTACAGTTTGTCAGAAAATCATGAATGTGGTATCTATGGATTCCTTGGGTCATGCCGAATCCGAGGATGCCAATTTTGTCAGGATGGGAGGTACCACACGTGTCCGCCATTTTGAATTTTGACATAATTTGCAATCATTTTTAAACTATTTGACATATCTTCACAAAATTTAGTATGGATCATCGACACAATGTCCTGAAGGTACATGAGAACAATGAACACAGCGCCACCTAGTGTTCCAGAGATATAAGGTATTTTTCAAAAACACTTATAACTTTTGAAAACATTGTTCAAATTTGTATTGATTTATGTCATTATGTTCCTCGGCTTATGCCAATTCCGACGATATCTAATTTGTCATTTTCCAATAATGTGACTATCCGCCATTTTGGAACAAATGAAAAACAGTTTTTTCACTACTTCTCCTTCAAATCTTGCTAAATTTTGTCCAAAATTTGATCAGATGTTCTTTGGGACTGAGACACACAGAAATGACTGAATAGATTTTTTATATTTGCTACCGTTCCCGAGATATTCATCTTCGAAGTTGACCTGGCCTGTGTTTGTTGCCTTATGCTAGTTAGCTTAGCATAATAATTGGTTAGCATGCTAACCAGATGCCATTCTTTCTAATGTGGCTCTTCAGCTATCAGGATAACCATTAGCTTCATTAGCATTAAGCTAGCTTAGCATGCTAATCTCGTTAACATGATTTTGTGTGCTTATTCTTACACTGAAGCCTATCCTCTGCAGCTTTGAAAGTTACGTCCTCTGAGTGGCGCAATTTGATAAACCACGTGTCTCGAATCCCGAACCATTCTGGTCGTGGGTTCGAATCCCGTGTGACACATGCAAGAGATACTGTGGCCTTAAGTGGTGGTAAAGTTGTTTCAGTTCTGCACATGATGTGTATCTGAGAAAGGATCTCCATAAAAATAACATGCAGCAAATTTATATAAAAAATCTTCATTTTGAGTACATTTTCATAACTCTCTGTAAAATTAAGCAAACCACAGTGTATGAGTATAAAGCAAATGCTGAGTAAAGCAAAAGGCTATAACTTTGAAGATTGTTTAATCAAATCCGATGTGTAGCAAAGCATTAAACCATGTGAATTGTGGAATGTTCAAAAGATTCCTAATAAGGAAATAAATGTTTTTTCCTCTTCATTCTGTGTTTGTTCTCATCAGAACTTCTGTTCATTTTTCATTTCATCCTATCTGTACTTCTGAAGATATCTGTTCTTCATGTATATTCTATTTCTGCTCTTTTATCTCTTCTGGCTCTGCATTGCGCTACAGCCCTTTCTGGGCTTGGCCCCGTGTTGCTGCTTGCAGCTATATTTAGGGGCCAAGCCCCGAAGGGGATAGACCCTATTGTATCCGTTAGTTTTCTTCTTATTATTATTATTCTTCTTCCTCCTCTGTAAGTCTATGACAGCCCTATGAACCGTACATAGGAAAATGATGAAATTTGGTACACTTCTAGTGATGCTAATGAATAGTAATTGGACCAATTTTTGAGACTCTAAGTCAAACTCTATAGCGCCACCACCAGTTCAAAAATTGAACATTTAAATAGTTTTAACTTTTGAACCCTTTGATCTAGAAAAATGTATCTTAGTACACCTGAATCCACTCATTATGGTGATTGCAATCAATATCATACATTAAGACTCCGCCCATTACAGTAGTAGCCATTTTGAAAAGTACAGTATTAAGTTTTTTTGCTACTACTCATTCAAACTTTGTTCAATTCTTACGAAAATTGGCTCACATGATCGTTGGACTGAACCGCACAGAAATGACTGAACAGATTTTTTAAATTCATCTTTGATCAAAAGTTATGGTGTTGCAAACTTAACAAGGTCGACCCAATATTGGTTCAGAGGCTGTATCTCGGCCAAAGTTTGATCAATCGAAAGAAAAATTGGTACGCTTCATCGGAACCATGATCTCAGGGTCCATGCCAAATTCGAGAACAGCGCCACCTACAGGTCATGAGATATGAAAAATTTATATTTTGGCCAATAACTTTTGTACAGTTTGTCAGAAAATCATAAATGTGGTATCTATGGATTCCTTGGGTCATGCCGAATCCGAGGATGCCAATTTTGTCAGGATGGGAGGTACCACGTGTCCGCCATTTTGAATTTTGACATAATTTGCAATAATTTTTAAACTATTTGACATATCTTCACAAAATTTAGTATGGATCATCGACACAATGTCCTGAAGGTACATGAGAACAATGAACACAGCGCCACCAAGTGTTCAAGAGATATAAGGTATTTTGCAAAAACGCTTATAACTTTTGAAAACATTGTTCAAATTTTGAATTCTTTATGTCATTATGTTCCTTGGCTTATGTTGATTCCGTTGATATCTCATTTGTCATTTTCCAATAATGTGACAATCCGCCATATTGGAACAAATGAAAAACAGTTTTTTCGCTACTCCTCCTTCAAATCTTGCTCAATTTTGTCCAAAATTA
>JARPMJ010009913.1:0-21681 GCA_033366665.1 Phoxinus dragarum
TTCTGTACAGGTCTGCGGTCGTACACCGGATGCGAGTACAGTCTGTACTCTCGTGCTCAAGCTCAAGGTGGCCGTCCTAAACATGTGTTTCATCAATATAAACACTGTTTTAAGAATTAACAAGGTGGCTTGGATGAGTTTGAAGTTGCGTTTGAATTGTTCAATAAAAGGAAATAGGATGGACTTCGTATGTGGGTTGACTGGGTTATATGTGTGCGTCACTTCTGATCAAGGGGTTGTGTCTTCCCGTAGTCACCCACAGGCAGTGAAGCCAACTTGGCAATTTAGCAACTTTTCACACTACCTCGGCATCTTGAGTAAGGGTTGGGTAAATCAACCGAGAGTTCAGGGTATATGTGACGATACGTTAACCTTGCTTTAATACCGCTCAGATCATTGTTGAGATTTCAGTTTGTGGGGGGATTACTTGTATTTGTGTTTTTCCAGTAGGATTGTGTTGCATGCTTTGTTGTATGTGGGTTTCAGTTCAATTCAGTCCATCCTTATTTATTCATTATTATGTATCAAGTAATTCAATCTTTGCTGCCCCCTCTTACACAAAGCTTCAGTATTTGGAGAAAAATACAATTTGTTATCTATTGTTACATTCTCAATACCCACTCCATTAATACTTGTTTGCTTATACTGTTTGCTTGTTTGCTTATTTCCTCCTAGATCTAAAATCAATAGTCATCTCCTTGGTTTTAAGAACATTAAGTTTTAAAAAAGCATTCTGACACCAAATATTAAAATCATCAACCACAGGACCATGCATTGACTCAATAGGCCGATTACAGAATCATCAGAACATTTTATAATATGCCTATTTCTAAAACTACTCCTATAAATTGTGTACAAGATAATTAATAAAGGAGAGAGGACATATCATTGAGGTGACCCAGTAGATGACACCAGCCATTCAAATACTCTCTGCACAAGGACATCGAAAATCCATCCTATAAAATCTAAAATCCGACTTAAATTAGTTAGGGTAAGTGTACCTATTAAGCCCATGTACCCTTTAAGCCCACTTTCAACTTTGAAGTCTAATATAAAAAAGAGAAAATCATATTTTTTGCTGCTCCTTATTTTAACCAATCCAGTGATTTGTAACTTACCTGACATTTTTTTATTGCATGTTAAACACATTTGGCAATGTTAAGTTAGCCCCACTCATGTGCATGCGGTCTCAGGGGACCTCAAACAAAGACACCCAAAAACTTTGGTGTTTCTGGACCCTTCAGAAATCAACACATTTCTGCAATTTTCAGCCATTCTTTTGGTAACTACATTGATATTATGTCAAATAAGAGATAAATGTATTGTTTTTTGTGTATGAACAAATAATAATTCATAATTTTATATAATTTTCCTTTAAATGGAAAGATGAATTTTATTAGTTTGCGCTCAAAGCTAATCTCAAGGTCAAACCATTAGCCTTACTGGAAGATAGACTGCTGAAGAATTAAGCATGTGAACTACAAACACTACATATGTTGTGATTTATTTTACATTAATTTACAAATAAATACATCATAAATTGTTTTGTTGGGAAGATTATTTTCATAAATTAACTTTTTTTAAAGATGGGCTTAAATGGTACAGCGCCATAAAACGCATGCAAACTAGAGTCAACACAAGCTAACCTTGAATGAAAAAAACATAACATTTCTCAATGTGGGCACAATGGAAATTACTATGATGCTTTGTCCACAGTATATTTAAGCTCCTTGCATGTCTGTGTAAACATATATTATATTTTTTAAAGGAAAACTGTCTTTTTTTCACCTTTACTGACTGTGGAACCATTTAAGCCCACCTTATGTGTTTCAATGAGGAATCCCTCAAATTACAAAGTTTAATCAACTTTGTGAGAGAAATTGTTTAATGACCTATTAATTGGATACTTCATGTGGAATTTTGACTTCATGTGGAACCAAGCCGACTCAAGGCTCCATACTTAGGACATGGGAGGACCACTAGTGGACCCCCCCCCTAACCCCTGAGTCTGGCTTCCTTCCCAGGATACACTCGGTCAAAGTTCCAGCTTTGACCAGGCATAACTCCAGAATCAAGCCAACTTAAGGCTCCATACTCCCGGTGTGGGGGGCCCACTAGAATACCCCCTGAAAGCCAAGAGTATGGATCCGCAACTCGGCTAGGCTCCTGAGATGCTCCAGAGTCAAGCCGACTGAAGGCTCCAGACCACCGGCCTGGACCCCCAGCCACTAACACCTACCAATCACACCCAGGGCTCTAATCAAACATTAGCAAAATTAATTTTTTTAATGCTTCCCTGTCACTGAATAAATATATCAATGTTTTACTTATTTAAAAAAAATGTAAAAAATTATATTGTATAAATCAATCATGATGTGGGCTTATTTGGAACACATGCGGGCTTAAATGGTGCCAAAGTACCAATTAAGCCCATGCCAGACTTCTGACTTTATTAATAAAATATCTTAATTTTATATTCTAAAATGTACATCAACTAATAAATAAATTTTCAAATGTGAGATTAATCTTGCATTTTAACAAATAATTTTTCTTATAAACCATGTCAATATCTATGAAAAAAACCTATACTTAGATTTTGGTGGGCTTAATGGGTACGCTTACCCTAATGACTAAAATATGTGGCTGAATGGTATTGAAAGCAGATGAAAAATCAATAAAAAGTAATTTAGCAAATGTTTTCAGCTTATCCAAATGCTCAAGCCCAAATGTAAGAGAGTTACTGTACTAGTGCATCCTCTACACCTCGCTTAGGCCATATGCAAACTGAAGGGGATCTAGAGTCCTCAGCATCATTTCTCTCTTTACTAATTTTTCAAAACATTTCATAACTAAAGATGTAAGCACCACAAGTCTAAAGTCCTCTAATGTCTGTGCATTATGGTTTTTTTGGCACTGGAATCACTGTAGATGGCTTCTACCGTGCACTTTTTGTTGTTGAAGGGACAGAGCAAAAATCTCATGAAATATTCGTCTTATTCCCTAAGTAATCGGCCCCATATATAATCAGACCCAGGTGCCTTCCTGATTTTACACTGTTTACAAACTGTTATCACATCCCCCACATTAAAAAACACACAATCATGCTCCCCGTGTACCCTACAGTACATTCATTTTTAAAACCCTCAATTTCCTGTTTTAAAACCGTTTGTACAGAGGCGGCCTTTGCAATTCGGAGGCCTGTTTCAAACAAACATGTTGAGGCCAATTACTCTCCTGCAATTACTTTATTATCTCTGTTATATTTAAAATTGGTAACTCTTATATCAGTCTTAACAGTGTATAAACGCATTCTATCTACCACTATCTTTACAATCACGACCGAAAACAAAATCAACATTCAATCTTCATCACCCTCTCAGCCCCTCAGCGAGCGCCTTGGACAGCGTAGTGAGCAGGCCATGAGAGTATAAAATATTAGAGAGAATACATATTAGAGAACAGGGATTAGATGAGTCATTTAATACAATACTGTAGCAAAGTTAAAGTTCAGGGAAGAAGTAACTCAGATAATTGGAGGACTCAAAAGCGGTGACAAACGTGAAAAGTTTATTAGTAATAAATTCAAAAAATAAATGATTCTCAGTATGGTGGTTCTCGTGCGCTCCGCACACAGACAGAGGAGACCACCGAGAGGAAATTAGCACAGGACGACCACAGAAAGACGGGCCCCGAGTCCAGCAAGCGAGACAGTGCTGCTACAGACTCTCGTCTTGGGTTCCTGAGCACAAATAACAAGCAGGTGAGTACCTGAAGAAACACACATGAAGGAGAGCACAGAACATGAGACAAACACGCAGCAAAGATAGTGATCAACTGACAACAAGAGGTAGACACAGCTGGAAATATAAAGGGTAAGGGAAACGGGCAACAGGTGGTGGAGATCCGCGTGTGAGGCAGCACTGATTGCTCAATCCACAAGCTGCAGAAAAGGACATGACAACAGAGAAGAACCAGTGACACACCCTGTCCCGTGACGAGGAGGAGGCGGGGAACTGGCCAACGTTCAACAAAACTTTAATATCAAAATAACAAACAACAAAACCAGAGTAAAGCGCCAGCCCCTCATGGACGACTGCTGCACAAACATAAACACAACACAACATAAATAATCCAGGCCTGGTCCTCTCTCGTCCTTCACTTTCGTCACTTCTCCTCTTATCCTGCTGGAGCTCCTCCGTGGGACTCGAGACCGGTGTGGTGCACAGGTGATGCTCTATTATAGAATAATAAGGTAATGCTTCTATTATACATGAAATCATTATGAGCCTCTTGTGTGACAGTGTCACGCTGGGGTAATTCAGAAAGGGCAGACAGGATTGCTTGAATGCTCAGGAATGGTTGTACCGTGGTAACAATATAAGCTGCACACTTCACAATGTGCCAGCCTGTCCGATCAATCCAAGGACAATACATCCGATTTAAATTATAAGCCTATTAAATACCCATTACGCATTTTATTTCCACTTCCTCAATCATTTCTTCAGTTTTATTTAATACTGTATATACAGTTCGCCTCTCAGAGCTGATATGCGATGGGGAAACGGAGAAGAATGCGATCTGAAAAAGTGGATTTGAACAGCTATATCCCCCGTACTTACACTGTTAGCAGACAGGTTTCTTTTGTAATTGTGCTTGGCCCAACCAGGAGTTAGTGTATGGCCTCTTAGTTTACATAAATAGTGTAAAGTGTAAATATACCTCTTTTTTGGGGGGGACAGATGAAAGATTTAAAAAATGTTACATACATTTACAACAGTATGTTGTCTTACAATGCTGGAGTTTTGGGGGGGTTGTTTTTTAGGAGAACAGTTTAACTGAAAAATATGCAGTATGCTGTTTTTCTTAAAGTCGCCCTGTGGTGAAAATCCAGCTTTTAATGTTGTTTATGTGTCTATGTGGTGTTTTTACTACGCTTTAAGACACACCATGTGTAAATTCATAAGTCGACAGCATTGCTAAAGACAGTCTCAAAAACACGTCACACACTACCTTGTAACCAATCAGATCAACGTGTGATCGTCAACCAGTGGATCTCTGAGTGGGTGAGTGAGTGAGTGGAGGTGGGGCTCATTTGCATATTCATAGAACAGCGCATACTAAATGAGGCAAGGGTGTCGAATTACATTCAAGATATTTAAGAGATGAAGAATTTTTTTCAAAGAAAAATGTGAAATTGTGGTGATCAAAGATGAGTTTAAAGAGATACAATGATTGACTACAGGGGGACAAGCAATCATTTATCAAAAGCCAGGAAAGTAAATACTCAAATATTCTGCTCTTAAGTTTACTTAATTGAATTAAACAATGCATTTGAGTTAAGTTTACCTTTTATTTTATTTTTACTAAAACCTTTTTTGAAGTGGAATTAATGTCCACAACTGAATTTGGAGTTCATCCAAAGATTGATTGGTTATAGTGACGATGTATCGCTTTAATAGCATTATCCGTTAGATGACCTTCCATTCATGCCAATGGCCACTGGTCAGGTTAGGGTTAGCTAAATTTGCTATCTTTGCTCATGGATAAAACATTTTTTCTCTTGATCCAGATAAATACCATGTGACTAATCATTGTGGAGCCTCGAGGTAAATGTCATCATGACAGTGACGAGTGGCTGTAGTGGCACCACAGGAACACATGAGTTGTATAACGTGGAAATCAGCAAGAAGGGAAAACCATACAGTAGATTATTTTAGACTCACTAGACACTGGCAACAAATCTACTTTAAAATAATGAACTTGAGCAAGTCCTTAGTTATGAATTGTGCACATGGGTTTCAACTAAGCAGGGTGTGTGATGTCTTGGAGTGTTAGTTGAAATGCATTGCTGAACAGAAAACCCTTTTAGTAAATGGGAAGTCATATGCCCACGTAAGCCACTTTCTTGTGTCCGTTTGATTGTCTGATGCAATAAATGATGACTTCCGTTAAATAGATTACTTATCTCACATGAATGACCAATTTGGAGAATGTCTTGATGCTCAGAGATGCTGTCATTCCACTACATTTGTTCCAGGGCATGCAATACATTTCTTCCTGATATTTCAACACCGAGTTGAAATAGAAAACCCTTGAGGAGTCGGCATGCAGTTTCATGTTCTCAAAGAGCAAAAGAAGCTCGGGTTGAGCTACAGAGATGGAGCGTTACATCATTGTCGCATAATTTAGGGCATCAAACACTTGCAAACCTTCAAGTGATCAGAGAGCATTTTGAAAGCCCCGCAGCAGCTTGTTCTCCTCTCACTTCTGTTCCCTGAAACCACGGACTGTCACATCTGCTGAGAGCTGCTTTATGTCTTTAGTTTAAGTCTTTAATGATGTTATGCATTTTATTTTGAAGTCCATTGTTGTTTATATTCTTAGTCTGATTTACTGTTTCCTGCCCTTCATGTTCCTGTTATTTTCTGCTTTGATTTATCACAGATATGAATTATTCACCAATTAGTTCAGGTGTGTAGCCATATTTCTGGTCAAGATTTTTGTATCAAATATCCACTGCAGGCACGTTGAACAATACCAGTCAACAGTTTGGAATAATTCAATTCTTTGTAATGTTTTTGAAAGAATTCTGTGATGGTGAAATGAGGCTTTCCTCTCAGCTCATGAAATAGTTCATCCCTCGCTCTACGCTTTTCAGTACGGTGCACACTGACGACATCTTGTGGTCAAAAAGTGGACTAGCCGCCTATGCGTCCCAGAGGTCCCAGACATTATTGTGATTGTTTCATATAATAAATCAGTCACTTTGTACTCAGAAACCATAAAGGCGATATAAAGTGTCAGTGTTGATGTAGTCCTTACACAGCCTATGAAGTGTTGCCTGAGTGGAGATCTAGATCACATGCCCTGATTTGATGTTTTAAAGGTCCAACAAATCATTTATAATTTTAACTTAAAGTCCCCTGTGGTGAAAATCCAGCATTTAATGTTGTTTATGTGTCTATGTCAGTGGCGTAGGCAGAAATTTTATTTTGGGTGGGCCAGTGAAAAAGTGAGTGGGCCTATAGTTTTTCCTAGAAAAAAAATGACTTAAATGTCTAGGACAACTCGAGGTATCGTAGACCGGACGCACACTTTTTCAGTTTATGGCCAGTAATATTGTTATGTTTAAGGACATTATGGAATTAAGATCATGTCTGTACAATGTTATGATTGTACTGTACAATTAAATACAATCGTTGCTGAGTCTGCAGTCTGAACACTTTACCTCAGAGCGTCCGTTAACTGAATGAATTGAGAATATCACCTGAAAATCCGATAACACCAGCAATTTACATTCTGCTGCTGATTTCTGTAAATTAATGTAAAACTAAATGTCTATTGCAGCACAGGGTGAAGTCATATACATTAACGACGATTTGAGAAAAATAAAGGTAAATTTAATATAAAAAAAACATACATAGCTCTGTGGCGCGGCAGGATTTTGAACAAGGTCCTGCAGCCGTTTATGATGCCGAATGGCGCCGCCGGTGTGTGTACTCTCATAGAGAATAATGTGTTCGAATTTTAAAGACGAGGTGCTGCGCTGCTCTTCTCGTCCGATGTGCGACCCCTTAAAAAGCCCGCCAGAGCCCGCCGCCTAGAGAGTCTTCCTGTCGGAACCCCTAGCAACCGTAGCAACCAATTACGTTCCGGAGGGAGGCTTTCTACAACTTGCTTCAACAGTTCCATTTTTCGGAAAAACAAATTTAACACACACACCAGTCAACAATAAATCAGGTTTAAATCTCAAATAAATAAACAAACAATAAATCTCTGAGAGCTGCTGTGAGTGAGTGGAGGCGGGGTTCATTTGCAATTTCATAGAACTGCGTATACTAAATGAGGGAAGGGTGTCGAGTTACATTCAAGATATTTTAAGGCATGAATCTTTTTTTTGTTCAAGGGTTAAAACGTTTAAATATGTAATTTTGGTGATCAAAGATTAGTTTTAAGGGATACAATTATTGACTTTAATACTACAATTTACACAAAAACTTGTACTAATGTTGTACTAAAGGCAGTTTTCAGAGGCAACTGTCCCCATGCAATATCCATCTGTTAGGGAAACCTATTAATTAATATACATGTTCAAAAAACACATTAATCTAAGTTCACTGTAAAGATGGGGTCTTCTTGGGTATTATTATTTTAGTATACAATATGAACTCAATATACAGCTTCTTTGTCCACAGTTGTTTTAAATCGTTTTGAATTACTAAATTTAGATAGCCTGGCTAACGCCAGACCCAATTCTCGTTGAGACTTGGGTCTGGGAACCACATGTGCATTTTCTCGTATTTGAGGCGTGGTTTACGAATGCGCCGGCGCCGTTTATTGGGTGCTAAGAATGCCTATCAAATGCGCCTGTACGTAGCTCATAGCCAATCGTTTCCATTATACCAGATGACGTATGTAGAGAAATGGTTTAACGCCAAACGCTGCTCTTTTTTCTAAATAAAATTGCGATTGCGAACTACTTAGAACAATATCTAAGGCTGCATCAAAAGGTAGCTTCGCGTCTGCTGCCATGTTGACTCCATAGATATAAACAAACTGCTTAGTTGTGTCGCAAAGATGTCGTCATCGTCTGTGATTGGTTCCCTAAACGAGGCGAAAATCAGGTCCATGGTTTCCAGACTGCCTTTCAGCGAGAATAAAATCGCGCTGCGCAAAGGCAGTCTGGGGAAACCCAGGCTAAAATTTAGATTGATTAAAACAAAAAAGGCTCAGTCCAACAGGTCAGAGCAAGAGTATGCACACACACCACAAACAGACCAAACATGACCTTTACAGACTGTGGTTATGAGTTATAGAATAATACGTTAACATATAGTGCGTGAAGTGCTTAAAATGACCAATTAACAAAGAGGTGGTGGTGCTCCTCGACAAAGAGGTGGTGGTGCTCCTCGACAAAGAGGAGGTGGTGCTCCTCGACAAAGAGGTGGTGGTGCTCCTCGACAAATAGGTGGTGGTGCTCCTCGACAAAGAGGTGGTGGTGCTCCTCGACAAAGAGGTGGTGGAGCTGCTCGACAAAGAGGTGGTGGTGCTCCTCGACAAAGAGGTGGTGGAGCTCCTCGACAAAGAGGAGGTGGTGCTCCTCAACAAAGAGGTGGTGTTGCTCCTCAACATAGAGGTGGTGTTGCTCCTCAACATAGAGGTGGTGGTGCTCTTTGACAAAGAGATGGTGGTACTCCTCGACAAAGAGGTGGTGGTGCTCCTCGACAAAGAGGTGGTGGTGCTCCTCGACAAAGAGGTGATGGTGCTCCTCGACAAAGAGGTGGTGGTGCTCCTCGACAAAGAGGTGGTGGAGCTGCTCGACAAAGAGGTGGTGGTGCTCCTCGACAAAGAGGTGGTGGAGCTCCTCGACAAAGAGGAGGTGGTGCTCCTCAACAAAGAGGTGGTGTTGCTCCTCTGCTCCTCGACAAAGAGGTGGTGGTGCTCCTCAACAAAGAGGTGGTGGTCCTCTTCAACAAAGAGGTGGTGGTCCTCTTCGACAAAGAGGTGGTGGTGCTCCTCGACAAAGAGATGGTGGTGCTCCTCGACAAAGAGATGGTGGTGGTGCTTCCCGACACAGAGGTGGTGGTCCTCCTCAACAAAGAAGTGATGGTGCTCCTCGACAAAGAGGTGATGGTGCTCCTCGACAAAGAGGTGGTGGTGCTCCTCAACAAAGAGATGGTGGTGCTCCTCGACAAAGAGGTGGTGGTGCTCTTCGACAAAAAGAGGTGTTGGTGCTCCTCGTCATAGAGATGGTGGAGCTCCTCGACAAAGAGGTGGTGGTGCTCCTCGACAAAGAGGTGGTGGTGCTCCTCGACAAAGAGGTGGTGGTGCTCCTCGACAAAGAGGTGGTGGTGCTCCTCAACAAAGGGGTAGATGTGCTCCTCGACAAAGAGCTGGTGGTGCTCCTCGACAAAGAGGTGATGGTGCTCCTCGACAAAGAGGTGGTGGTGCTCCTCGACAAAGAGATGGTGGTGGTGCTTCCCGACAAAGAGGTGGTGGTGCTCCTCGACAAAGAGGTGATGGTGCTCCTCAACAAAGAGGTGGTGGTGCTCTTTGACAAAGAGGTGGTGGTGCTCCTCGACAAAGAGGAGGTTGTGCTCTTCGACAAAGAGGTGATGGTGCTCCTCAACAAAGAGGTGGTGGTGCTCCTCAACATAGAGGTGGTGGTGCTCTTTGACAAAGAGATGGTGGTACTCCTCAACATAGAGGTGGTGGTGCTCTTTGACAAAGAGATGGTGGTACTCCTCGACAAAGAGGTGGTGGTGCTCCTCGACAAAGAGGTGGTGGTGCTCCTCGACAAAGAGGAGGTGGTGCTCCTCGACAAAGAGGTGGTGGTGCTCCTCAACAAAGAGGTGGTGGTGTTCTTCGTCAAAGAGGTTGAACTTTTCGCCAAGTAAACCAGTAAGTTTGCTACAGTAAATATTCACTATACTTTTACAATATAGTACTTTAAATGGCATAGAAGAACAACATATGATAGTTTTATGTCATTTATAGTGACATACAGACAAAATTGTCCAAAATCAGTGAACGGTTTCAAGACAAGGAATGGCCAACCCATCTCATTGTTAACCTCAACTAATACTACATCCAAAACCATACACTTCACTTCCTCCCCTCTGGATAAGAAAATCTCAAACAAACAATCTCTTTCAACAAAATGTTACAAACTTTTCCTATACAAATTAAACTTTTACTATTATATGACTTTATTGTCTATTATAACTATTCATGACGATTGTAATAACTATAACATTATTTTCCCGCATGAATCAGGATGGTCTGGTGGTTTATGTCCACTGGTAGGGTAATGTTTGTCTTCACGGGTTGGAATTGGTGTTTGTGGCGCCTCACCTGGAGACAGTGCCATCCTGAGGTGTTGATGCTTCACTTCCACTGGTAACAGTAACAGCAGTGATGAAGGGAACGCTTTCCAGAGGAACATTTGATCTTCTCAACTGATCAATATGTCTTCTCCAGATGGTATCTGGTGCAATCTCCACTTTATAAGACAGTGGTCCTGTTCTTTCTTTGAGCTTCACAGACACCCGTTTGTGATCTCCTCTGTAATCTCTAGCAAACACACTATCTCTAATTTCTAACTGTCTCTTTTTCCCTTCTTGAGACTGTTTTAGCTGTCTGTGCTGTATGGTCAGCAAATCCAGCCTTGAATGTAAGGGTCTACTGAGGAACAACATGGCAGGTGTTCGATTTGTTGTGACATGGGTTGCATTTCAATACGCAAATATGTGTTACGTGAACATAAAACCGGAAAACATGGGTATTACATTACCGCGCGCGATAAACATTCGCTACACAAATTACAACGATTCTCTGAATGTTTTACTTTAGGACACAGTATATTTTACATACAGCATTTTGCAGAATAACAGTGTATTCATGCCTTTGCTGGTTTCATGATAGCATTTTATAATCTAATTTAGCCGATACTAATCTCTCAGTTACTATTTATTGAACTAAACAATTTAATCGAACTTTATTATGATTATATTAAACGTATAAGACACTAGGTACACATTACCGTTATAACTTTTTTTTTTTCTCAATGAAACCCAGCATTATTAGACTTTCACAGCGAGTATTTAACAAGAGTTGTTATTGCATATTTGTTCATTCCATAATTGTGTCAAATACTGTTAGCTCTTATGTGTAATTTGTGTTAAGTTGTTTTATTGAGAGCCGCCATGAGGCCGCTAAAACATGTGAGTGTAATTCAGGCTGCATAAGTTACGAAGTTGATGTCTGCCATTTTGTGTTAGTCTGGAGGGAACTCCTAGTAGGCTACTAGCTTGTTGCTGACACAACGTGGCCATGATATCATTAGGTAACAACATCCTCAGTTGGTTCTGGCTTACTTAGTGCCCTAGACAAGATTAGACAGGACCCTCTAAATTGATATATTAAGTGGAGAGTTCCTGCCTCAAGTGGAGGAGTTCAAGTATTTTGGGGTCTTGTTCACGAGTGAGGGAAGGATGGAACGGGAGATTGACAGACGGATCGGTGCAGCTTCTGCAGTAATGCGGTCGATGTACCGGTCTGTCGTGGTGAAGAAAGAGCTGAGCTGCAAGGTGAAGCTCTCGATTTACCAGTCAATCTACGTTCCTACTCTCACCTATGGTCATGAGCTGTGGGTCATGACCGAAAGGACAAGATCCCTGAGCTGAGGTGGCTCGGGCATCTGCTCCTGGACGCGTCCCACTGGGAGGAGACCCCGGGGAAGGCCTAGGACACGCTGGGGGGATTATGTCTCCCGGCTGGCCTGGGAACGCCTCGGTGTCCCCCCGGAAGAGCTGGAGGAAGTGTCTAGGGAGAGGGAAGTCTGGGCATCTCTGCTTAGACTGCTGCCCCCGCGACCCGGCCCCGGATAAGTGGAAGAAGATGGTGAGATGATGATATTATTACAGAACTATAAACCAAAATTATATTTATGTAATAAATGTTGTTATTTCAGGCCAAATACAATAAGAATATCAATTGAAATAGAAGTCGTGTTTGGGTTAATGCTAATGTTACTTCAAAACTTTTTTATTATTATTTTTGATTACATTACATTGATATTATTAATTAAATAACTAATTCAGAATTAGCAATTAGCAACTTCTGTTATGTCGGCTATTTGATGAAAGGAGGCTTTGTCATTTATTTATTTTGCAGGTTTCCAGCATAAGAAGTCCATGCAGTGCCGCTTCTGCAAGTTTTCATCACCTCACCAAGACATCCTTTTCAAGCACTACAGAACTTGCCATTGGTCAGTTGATGCAACTTCCTTTCCCTGTTTACTCCCAGAATGTGTTTGTATTTTCAAAAGAATTGAGGCTTTAAAACACATCTGTGGAGGGTGCATCCAAAGACTGCCATTGAATGCCACATTTTCTTGTGACAACTGTGATTTTAAGGACATCTGCTCTCAATCAACATTTCTTCACCATTTCAGAGGACATCTTAGAGAGGGTTCATTGTTCATTTTTAAATTGTAATTTTATTAGCAACAGTAACTGCGCATTCACAGCTCATGAGAACAGGAAGCACACATCCCATGGGTTGAATGACTTCAGGACATCAGTGTGTGCTGAGAACAGGTGCAGTGATGCGAGTCCTTAGGATGTGCACCACATTTAGACGAAGAAGGAGAAGTGCATACTCCTGATTTAACCCTGCAGACACTAAGCAGGCACTTGAACACAAACTTGCAGCCTTGTGTTTGTGTATGCAGACACAACTACATGTGTCCAAAAGGGTCTCTCAGCACATCACCAATCCTGTAACTGATATTCTGACTATCTCCAAATCAAAACATTTGTCTGCAATCAAATAAATTCTGCAGTCACATAATAATTGTGATGTTGATTAGTCAGTTTTTCAAATAATTGTGATTTTGTTAATGTACAGTAAGGTGCAATTCATCAGCTTTGTGTATCTTATCAGAGTCCTGAATTTAAATGCATGATTTTTAAGGTCTACTGTGCAGAACATTTCAAGGTATTTTCACAATACTGTTATAGATTTAATAAAATGTATTAAATATACCGTGGCAGAATGGCTTAAGTGTTTAATATATAATTATGTAATAAATTTACTTTCTAAATACTTTCTTTTTGGGTAATGGGAATAAACAATAAAGTAAAGTTGCTTTAAAAATCTATATTGGTTAATTTATATTACTAGTTTAGGTAAGACAAAAAAAAGAATGCTACCGTATTTTCCGGACTTTAAGTCGCTCCGGAGTATAAGTCGCATCAGTCAAAAAATGTGTCATGAAGAGAAAAAAAACATATATAAGTCGCACTGGACTATAAGTCGCATTTATTTAGAAATGTATTTCACAAAATCCAAGACCAAGAACAAGACATTTAATCTGGAAAGGCAAGTTATTCAACTAACTTACACAGTAGCACACAGAACAACAGCTGAATAGTGTCCGGTGTGTTAGCGTAACACATTAACAGTTATTCAGCTGCACAATAGCACACAGAACATATACCTGTGAGGCTGAATAGGCTAAACTAACATTAGCCAGCGAGTCCAACAAGTTACCGGTAAGCAAGTTCACCAAGCTCCCGATCTCACTCCTCAACACTGAATCCATTGAGTTCTTCCTCGGTGTCGCTTCTGAACAACTCCGCTAACTAGAGCGCCCTCTCGCGGCTGCAGACGGTAATGTTTTCTCTTGGTTCATCTCAGTCAGTATGAATTAATTTTGATATATAAGTCGCACCTGACTATAAGTCGCAGGACCAGCCAAACTATGAAAAAAAGTGTGACTTATAGTTCGGGAAATACGGTACTACAATTTGTACTATGTAGTTGGGCCAATAACATGGTTTGGTAAACTTTTTATTTTTTCAATTGGTTCAACGTATTATTTCTCATTGAGCCAATGTTAACGGACTATTGCAGAAATTGATAACATTCAATTTACAGAATTTCACTTGGGCCAATTGAAAAATTTAGATGTGACCAGTCACTAGAAAATGTTGAGTTGGGGAGGTTAGAAATGTTCTACAGTGTTTGCGGGTACAGCAGAACTCCAGTACTGGGATTGGGAACCTCTGAACTAGATCATGTTCTGTGCGGTGGAAACTGTGGTCGAGAGGAGGAGTTGGTGGAAAGGGTCGTTGGTTGTTTAAGAAAAGAGGATGAGCACATTCAGATATTGCTGGGGTTTTTGAGTCACCACTTATGCAATAAATGGCCATTTTCATTTCGTGTGCAAGCTGATCAGCTAGGAGGACATCGTGTTGAAGTGCTTCCCCGTTTTCTTAGTAAAGACATCACGTGTTGCTCAAATTTACTTTTATACTTTCTGCTGTTTTTTGTCAATTCTATGAATTGATATAAACAAAAAAAAATGCAGTCCAGAAATATACAAAAGTTTTATAAATATGACATTTAATACTTTCTCTGAAAGCATCACAGAAGATTGTTCATTCAGGGTATGCTTGGCTTGTAATAAATGACTTATAAATGTAAAACTGTTGCATGAAGTACAGCACATAGAGCACTGTTAATGAGTCATTTAATTATTGTTATTTATGTCCACGAAATGTTTATTACAATCTTTGATCAACCAGATACACTACATACATATATTACATACATATGTTTTCATTATTCGACTGATAATTTTTGAATTAATAGTGGTACTGTGTTTCGAATTCTTATTTTTATGTTTGTTTATAATTTTATTTTGAATATTATACATATTAAATGACTTGTTATCTTTTCATCTCTGTGTTTACTATAGTGTGCCGGCTATTCTTGAGAATATAAGCTGTTCTTATGGACAAGTATTTCTTCCTGCCCCACTTCTCATACATGCATAATTAATTTATTTATATTTGGTTTTAAGGTTTTTAATTTTCCTTTGGGACTGAAGAAGCCACGATTGGTGGAAGCCTCTCTGTCCCATTTAATAATATTGTTTTGTTCCTGTATGTGCGTTTCTGGCTGTCCTGCATGATGAAGGAACACACTTCATCACTGGAGCATGGAGATGTGTCCGGTAAGTTATGTTTATCTTCCACAACAACACAAGCTTGTTTCTGCGACATCTCACATGCTGCGCAAAATCCAATCAGAGCCGTCTCACTGAAGCAGATTTCATGTGATTTCTTGCCATCCACACTTGTTAATATGACAGGATTCCAATTGAAATGCACAAGAATTGGATTTGGACTGACAGTCTGAACAAGGCTTAGGTTATGTGCTTTTGTAAGACATGTTTCCTGAACTGTAGGAGACGTTATCGAGAGCGATTCTTCCTGCCACAGCAAACATGATCAGCGATCAACATTAAAACTAACTAAGGTACTGTTGATCCTCAACTGTGGCATCTGCATTGCTCTGGTTTCTACAGCCTGACTGTCCAGTTGTATTCAGGTTCTCTGCAATGCACACATGATCCATGAGTAATGTAATAAAACACCGGAAGTACCGGAGTGTGCCCGCGGCTCCTGCTGGCTCTGGCTGGGATTAGGGGATTTGAGAGGATGTGTACGGGCTGTTTCCGACTGCCTCAAGTCTTAAAGCAACACTAAAGAAGATTTTTTACCTTAAAATAATGTTTCCAAAACCGTATCAGTGTCGTTCATTCCAGAGCCGGCGCTGGATAAACAGCGAGCGTGTGTGCGACAGTAGCTGCGGGAGGCTAAATTATTTACGGCAGCGGTAACGGACAATTCTGCTTCCAACCTGTAGGGCGACCGCAGAGGAGAAGTTCCTTGGTGTTGCTTTAACGCTGTGACTCACCAAGCCCACAGGTTTGAGGTTTGTATATATCCGCAGTCCTAGTTCAGGTTTCCCTTTTTAATTGGTGAATACATACTTCTGCCAAATGCTGATATAGACAGTTATTTCCTCTCACACAGAACGTACATGTTAATTTGCCGTTGGCTGTAGTCTTATCGGTGTGTTTAAGCTCAACTTTTTTAGGCCCAGGTGCACACAACACGAGGAAATAACAGTCACAGTCATCAACGCATGTCTTTGATGTCGGTTTGTCATGTCACGGCCGTTATATTTTCTGCACACTCTGCAATGAGGCTTTTCACGCAGCCTGTGCATGTGACTGAAGCTTTAGTGTGAAAGAGTGGATCAAGCAGAACTGCAAGGCTTTTAACACCCAGTCCTGGGGCTTGGTCTATTGCTGTTACAACAGCCAGGTTTAGGGCATGTGCTGTGCAGCGTGTGTGTGTGTGTGTGTGTGTGTGGAGCTTCAGGTGATGGCACATGCTATATCAGTTCACAGACAACGCTTCGCTCAGAACGACCCACTTCTCCATCAAAGCGGTCTTCACTTCAGCCATATTCTCAGAAGAATCACTTTTTGAAAAAAGTTCCCTTTTTGTTCCCTTCCCTAATTTTCAATATGAGATGAATGGTTCTTCAAACTTTTTTGAATAGTGATATTAATACTGCTCTTTCAAGTGTCCTTGGTCTGTTCTTCATGTTAATTAGAACAAACACTTAACGCTCTTTGACACCTTCGTCATTGTGCAGTTTATGTTGAGGAAAGCATGCTGATAATTAAATCCCGCCGCTCTGCTTAAGCCGTATAGACAGATAAACACAGCGCTCATCAGATTCAGCTCTGAGAGAGTGACTCCAGAGATCTGGAAATCAGCACGTCTTCCCATCATAGGGCGATGTGCCTGAGCGGGTAAGCATGTAATTAGCTAAATGAGCACTCACTCTTACATGGGAATTGGCTTCAGGGACTATTTCACTTTTGACACTGAAAAAATAGCTTTCTCTGAAATAATGCTCACGGCAGGAAAAAGGCGTCACAGTACTTTTGTAGAAATACAAACAAAAGTTATTTACATAGAGCATAGCTACAAGAAAAGAGTTTGAAAACAAACATTAGAAATTTGAATACTAAGATAGAACTATTAGATACGTTTGATAAATCATAGCATATGTACAAGCAGTGTAAAGGCGCAGTGTGTGGTTTTAGCGGCATCTAGTGGTGAGGTTGTGAATTGCACCCAACAGAAGTTACGGTGGCCGACAGGAAGTGATGTCGTCTGAGACAGTAGCCAGTTTAACAATGAGGTTTCTTTACAAAGATAAATTAAGAAATTATGTTTACTTGATTATTCAGTAAAAGGATGTTATTGTGAATATTATTGTGACTTGTTCATCATTGTGTCAGTGTGTTATTCGCTGACTTTAGCTTTAGCTTCTTTGCATGAAGTACAATATAGTGACGAAATGCGTTTGTCCGCTCAGGGCCACCATAGAAACAGGTAGTGTTTAGAGAAAATGGGTGAAGGAAGGTTTCAAGAAACTGTAATATATGTTCTCTAGATGTAAATAATGCAGTGAAAGAACGCACTCAGAATGCACATGCGCAGTAGTAGACTTCATCATGTAACTTTATACATTAGCCTAGATGCGTGCACTCTGTAGGCACGATTTTGTTTAGTTTTTGAAATATACTTGATAATGTTAAAGTCGGCATGAAACGGAAGTTGAGATTGTAATTTTTTCCTTGTTGTGACGTATATCCGAGTGAAACGGCTTCTGAAATTAGAAAAAAAATGTAGGGCGGGGCTTGATTTCGTCCTTCAGGAATTGATTGGATCGTTGGAGGTTGGACGTTGCAAACAAAATGGAGGCAGATTTGAATGCCAGTTTACATTCAGTTGTGGAGGATTTCTCTCCACCGGACTCCCCACCGTTACCCTCCCATGAAGGTTTTTTATTGAGGAGCCCGGCGACGAGAACGAGGACGAGCAGCTACATTTTCAGGCAGGAATCAGCCCATATTTATATTTAAAGTCCGCGTGAACCGGAAGTTGCAAACGACTTTTCTCAAGTGTTGTGACGCATTTCCGAGTGAAAGGGAATATTGAGCAGAGGGCAGGGTTTTACTTCAGCGCTCCTCCTCTCCATCTCTCGCCCATAGCAGAGTAACGGTTCGTGGGGAGTGGCTAAGCGTTTAAACAACCCAAGTTCTCATGCCTACGTCATCAGAAAAAAGAACCATTCCAGACCCGGAAGTAACTTTTCAGACTTTGATTAAAGATAACTTTTGGCAAACAATTTTTTTCCGTGTATTAACTTGCACGGATTAATTGTTCACCACAAGACTAGTAATATCCGCTAACAAAGTAAATAGGGTCAATTTTGATTTCATGCCGACTTTAACGAGACAGACACCGATAGCCGCACCCTCATCGGCTCTGGCCGCACCCCTTCGCCACGCCACGTGACCGAAAGAGAAGAAAGGTCGTTTCGAGGGGGGAGGGAAGGGTAATGTATTTGATTTGAAGATTATAAGGGTCGATGAATTAAAAAAAAATAATGAAGTGCACAGATAAATCATTTATAATAAACACTACAATATTACATATAAAAAGAAGATTTGTCAAATTTGATTTCATGCCGACTTTAAAGCGCACATTGTTAAAACAAAAAATATGATATTATCGCAGACGATTTAGCTAAATCGCACACCCCTATATTGACCTTATCGTCATCATCATCATCATTATTATCATCATAACAAGAAATTACTCAGTACAACAACAAACATAAGGGCTCATTCTAAGCCATGTATAGCTGAATTGGCTTCGTCGTCTTACTTAGCCTTGTTTGCTGCTCTTTCATTTCATTCATGAAATTATTGTACCGCAATTAAACAATTTTGCATTATGGATTTACATTTTTTTATCTGTTGAACAGCAAACATAAACAAAATGAAGTAATAAACTCATTAATTGTACAAAGTAAACAATTTGTTTGCATTTGCGCGAGCATTCAGGCTGTCTCGCGAGTGCAGTGCACGTTTCTGAATTCCAGCGGTCGAGAAGAGACTGATCCCCGTCTAATGATTTAAATTGATGGTCTGACGGAAATATTGTTGTGGTAAGTCAGAGAAATACATCGATTTTTTAAAGTAATTGACTTGTTATAAGCTATAAATTCTACCGCCAACTCTGACTATAGTTTTTCATGAAGCTTCAAAACCCCTCCATGCAAAAAGAGCCAGCATCAATATGGAGGGTGTCAACATTGTGAGCGCAGAAATGGATGTGATGGAGGCAATGGAGTGCGTCTTTGCTCAGTGTGGAATACCCCAAGCACATCACTCACACGATGAGTTTTGTTGAGCACTACCGGTTTAAACTCCAGCAGCCAAAAAAAAACTGTCTGTCCCAGTGCTCAAAATGTATAATCAATTATCATAATACTTTGATATGTCATGAATAGTGTTAATGTAAATGTGTAAATATGAGGCGATTGATGTCATTCTGAAATGCTGATCTGAATGTTAATCTATGTGTTCACATTCTTTATGAGTGATATTAATATGAATTTGTTAGATTTGAAGTACTTCTATATCTGTATATTTCCATTGTGAGTTATATTAATATGGATTTGTAGTTTTGAGGGACTTGATGTTGTTCTAACACTGATGGGAATTTAGATGAATCTGTATATTTGCATTATTTATTAGTGATAGATTAATGTAATTTTGTACATTTTATGGACTTATTTTGTCATATGTAGATGTAGGTGAAACTCAATTTTCATTATTTATGAGATATTTTTTAAATGGTTGATGTTTTAATGTTGATTTGCACATTTAAAGCCTTGAATACTTGAAATTACAGTAGCATTCTTTCAGTAATAGTAATTATTTTTGTTAATATAAATAAATTACTAGTTCTATACACTTTGGGTGTGCTTATTTTCTGTATTAATGGGTTACTTTTTTATGTGAATTACATTTTTACGTTTTAGGGTCTTGATGTTTGTCAATAATATGAAATATTTAATCCGGAAAGTACAAAACAAATGATAATGAATGAACCCCTAAAAGGTTCCATATAGAACCTTTTTCCTGGTTACAAAGAAAGGGTTCTTTTGATTGAACCTGTATAGAACCTTTTAGGGGTTCCAAATACATAGCGCCTGCAGAACCTTTTAAGGTTCTATATAGAACCTTTTCTTCTAAGAGTGAGATGCTTCACTAACATTATAAAAACACTCTCCACTTCAGGAATCTATCACTCACTCACTGACAGTTTACATCGTTCATATCACAGTCATCCAGTGCGTACAGGTTTGCTTTGATAATAACCACTGTTTGGTCAGGCGTGTACATGTACAATAGTTTGTGCATGAAATAATTTTGTTTGGTAGAGTGTTCCAAAGGCTCGCTGCTTTATAAAAGAACGATTGTTGACCATATGTGGTCATCTTGGAACGCTGCACTCTTCTCTGACTGTCGACTGGGTGGCTCTAGAAATCCTCTCCGAATTTAGTGGGACACATTTTCTCAAAGGGGGAGCAGTGATGTTATGGATCATTTTAAATAGAGCAGAAATAAGGTTTTCAAAACTCAAAATGTTATATTTACTTTGTACTTTGCAGTGATGGTGCTGGCGAGACTTTTTATCATGAATTTTTATGGCCCTTTTATATAATGATTCAAGTCATTTTAACGATGTTTTACACGCCTGAGACCAACAAGACATGCAATACAGAAGATGTGGAACAATCATAGTATTGAGGTATATATTTGAGGCTTCCGGAGTTAATGACTTTCTAATATGATTATAGTTCATCAAATTAAATTTCAATTTATTACCAAGATTTTTTATGTGAAAACCAAGGTTTTACTTTTAAAACCAAGGTTCGAATCAAGTATTAGACCTAAATATTTTGTCTATTTACTTGAATTTCTTGAGTTAGCCTAGTTCTAATTTACGTTTATTTGAAAAAAAAAAACACATTGAGACCGGTTTATCAATGTTTAAGGTTAGACGGGACATCTGCAACCATTCTGCAACTTTTTGCGATGATTGACAGTATCAAAAGCTTTACGCAGATCAAGGAAGACTGCTCCCACTCTTCCCTGATCCACATATGCCCCTGGTAGTTTCCAGGAAGTAACAACAGGCAAAGTCTGTTGAGTATTTCCGTCTGAAACCAAATTGCATTGGATCCAGTTTATTAGCAACACTGTGCACAAGCGTGAATCCCGAGATATCCGCCTTTGATCTCGTTGGTGTCAGATCCACTGCGAGAAGAGAGATCTGTCCGGCTTGCCTGCGCTTTCTTCACTCCTCCCCTCACTGCAGCCGCCCACTCTCGACTACACTTCAGGCGAGGCAAGGCGCATCTCAAACAAGCCTATACTGTCTATGA
>JARPMJ010009914.1:0-21669 GCA_033366665.1 Phoxinus dragarum
TCTTTCTCCACCTCACCTTATCAAGCAAAACTGCTCTGGTCTTGCTGTCAGGCCAAGACAGTTCACAAAGTCCTACATGGGTTTTTAAGCAAACCTTTAGGCCCCTTTTAGTTCCCGAAGCTGCCAGACATCTCTCTCTGACTTCAATTTTAAGAAACTGATGAGATAGCTAGAACCCATGTTCCCTACACCAGTGTGATTAAATGCAATTACAACATCATGGTCCACATCTCAGGACCACTTTCATGATTTACACTCGCTTTTGATTAGGTTGAGAAAGCAAGTTGACACAATGGCATCATAATTAAGAAGGCAATTGTCACATCTCGAAAAATGGTGCATCGTTGGACATAATTTTCCCTGCCAATCTAAAGATTATGTTGTGCTTGCGACTCGGGTGAGATTGGGTTGTAATTACTTGATTGCATAAGTAAGTAACTCGAAATCTGTGTAATTGGACTGCATAGCAGCCGTTTGGGAAAGAGCCAGGCTGCGATTTAATATGTGTACCCCTGCAGACAAGAGGTTTCAACCCAACAAGATAACAAGCCCTGTGCTTTGGAGATGTGTAAGTAATGAGTGGACAAGGGTTAGGTCTAATTAAACTAATAATTATTGTAATAAAAAGTGTTTTAAGATAAGGTATGAGACGCATGCGGAACTGGTCTTGTCCATGAGGCCAAGTCATTTCAGCTTTAAAATGTTTCACTTCTGTAGCCAGATAATTAAATTAATATAAAACTATGGTATATATTGTATTTATTGATATATATATATACACACACTATATATCTCCCTGCACTCTCAAACTTTTTATATTTATTCTTGTGTATATATATATATATAAATTAGAATATCATGAAAACGTTTATTTAATTCAGTAATTCAAAAAGTGAAACTTGTATATTATATTCATTCCTTGCACACAGACTGATATATTCAAATGTTTCTGTGTTATGAGAGCCCAGGTTGCTCTGATAGTGGCATTCAGCTCTTCTGCATTGTTGGGTCTGGCGTATCACATCTTCCTCTTCACAATACCCCATAGATTTTTCTATAGGGTTACGGTCAGGCGAGTTTGCTGGCCAATTAAGAACAGGGATACCATGGTCCTTAAACCAGGTACTGGTAGCTTTGGCACTGTGTGCAGGTGCCAAGTCCTGTTGGAAAATGAAATCTGCATCTCCATAAAGTTGGTCAGCATGCAGCAGGAAGCATGAAGTGCTCTAAAACTTCTTGGTGGACGGCTGCGTTGACCTTGGACCTCAGAAAACACATGGACCACCACCAGCAGATGACATGGCACAGTTAGTTATTTAGGGTTAATTTATCATGGTCATTTTCTCCAAACCACTTGAGGGCAGTGTCATTAGATTGACAGCAATATTGTAACAGTGGCTACTGTCTTGCATTCCAAATATTCATTGGTTGATGACATCATTAATCCAATATGGCTGACAGCGATTGCCATGTGCCAAATGCCCCAAATCACATTTCTGGAAAATCCGTTTCAGTCGGACTGATCTGATCTGATTTCACATGTTTTATGTGACTTTCTCACGCCACGTAAAATGCAAACGTTAGACATTGTTATAGGAAACAATGCTGTGTTGCAAAGAGCCAGATGAGCAGAAAATGACAATATAACAGAGACATATTTTGAAACCGGCCGAGGGGACCAGGTCCTACGGTTCTGCCGCTGCCTCAGAAGACGCAGTAGTCCAGTGCAGGGGCTAAACTAGGGATGTTAACCGATGACCGTTTGACCAATGGTTGACCGTATCAACGTTAACCGATCAAAGTTTTCGGCAGTCGGTAAAAAAAAAAAAGAAAAGTGATCTCTAAATTAGTCTATTATAGACAGTGGACTAAACGCTACTTACTAGGGGTGTAACGGTACGCAAAAATCACGGTTCGGTACGTACCCTCGGTTTTAAGTCACGGTTCGGTTAATTTTCGGTACAGTAAGGGAAAGAAATGCAAAACATTAAACTGCTGGTTGTTTACTATAAACTTTTTTTAACAATTTGTTTACACTTTTTTAAACACACTTTTTAATAAAATATAATTAATAAAAAATATATAAAATAAAAAAAGAATAAGAAATAAAATACTGCTGCAAAGTTCTCCACTAAATAAAATACTCTTAAACCAATACTGGCCATGTCGCTAGCTAGTGAGAGGCTGGGTTAAAGCTGTGTATGTGGTGATCGGGCCGAATTTTAGGCAGTAAGACTTTAGACAGCAGTAACCGAACCCGACCCAAACCCGACAGGCATAAAGATATTTATGTCCGAGCCCGACCCGAGAGTTAAAATCCCATTTTTTTTTCTCATACTAATGACACATGTACGTTTGTTTGTGTGGAAATCCCGCTTTTGTTAAGCAACTGAAAGGCATTTGGAAATGTCAACAGATGAGCACATCAGCGCGCATGGAGCAACAAGCGCTCTTAACACAGCGCGCATGCACGCGTTTCGTTGTCACAGCAACATAAACAAATTTCCGCACACAGGAAGACAGATGTTATGGTAATATTTTACATGTATTTGAATCACAAAAACGATTAATCAGATTTAGTCAGTGCAACGCGGAGACTTCCGACACTTAATATGTTCGTGTGGAAACTCGGAATTGACGCATGTTCCGCACACAAAACTAGCCTAATTTACGTGAAAGATTGCATTCGGTGCACTTGTTGAACCGTACCGAAAGTCCTGTACCGAAACGGTCCGGTACGAATACATGTACCGTTACACCCCTAGCTACTACAGTTAGCATCTCATTCCAATATCTTTTTGTGTGAAGTGAACAAATCCCTCTAACCCTCTAAATCCCCATAACTCGCCCGGTTTGTACTTAATAAACCAATAAAAACATTCGGCGCGAGGTCACAGCGTTTGGGTTCGTGCTCTCACAAGGTTTGCAGAAAGTAAGGCTACAGGCTAACACACTCGAGGTTAGAGCCAGGGCAGACGACAGGAGGAAGCGTGCAGAAAATAGTAGTGTGTGGGACCATTTCACCAAACAGAATGACACAGATGTAACGTAAGTTGCAACTTGTGTGATACAGTGCTTAAATATGAAAATACATTACAAATACATTTCAGTGGTAACAGATAAGGTGATGATGATCATCATCTTTCTTTATTATTGTTAGCACTACCTCAAACTAAAGCGGCGTCTCTTCGGTTCGGAGCTGTCATTTTATGAAATGAGCCGTGGCAATGTTTCAAATGAGCTTCTAATGCTAGACAAACAACTTTATTTTCAACGCGATCACCTTGTACCCAAACCATTTCGAAACTAAGGAGCCATTTGTCCGGCGATTACATACAAGCTCCTCGGCGCCGCGTTTGTGGGACTCATGTTTCACGCTGTTGGGGATTTTTAAAAAGTGACGTGAGTGGAAGGGCGGCGCCGGCGCCGTGTGTGTGTGTGTGTGTGTGAGCGGGAGGCAGAGCGGCGGAGAGATGCGACAGAGTTGTGAAATTGCAGGCGCGGCTCGAAATGGCTGTTATTTCAAATAGCGTAGCATATTTTAAACTAATCGGTTAACCGGTTTCAACCGGCTAATGAGGCTCGGTGGTCGGTCAAGAATTTTTTTAGTTTTCGCCATCCCTAGGCTAAACATTGTCATGTTGTTCAATTTAAATAAGACAACATCTCTATAGCAAACCCCTCAATGTTGCAGTTGTTGTTGTTTTGGCGTATGTCTACCAACGCAACTTCATTGCCATAGAAACCAATGCAGATATTCCAGAAAACTAAAGAGCTACATGGACACACAAATCGGATCTGAAAAGTTGCAATACTCAATGTGGACATCAATATTTTTAGATCAGATTCCAATCGGATACACACATAATCGGGACTGGCAGTGTGAACGTAGCCTTACAGACTCAATGCTGGTTGCATTCACCTTGGCCTGTTATGCCTCAGCTCAGATATCCCAGAGATTTGATAGTCGTCGGCTCCATTTTTGTCACCTTATGTGATTAGAGGAACCCATTGATTGTATCATATTAGTTGAGTAATTGATTGTAACTGGTTATTAACCTCTAAGAACTTTATGTCCAGTGTGCCATTGAATGAGGACAGACCTTAATCACTCACAAATGGCAGCCATTAATGAGATTAGTTCCTGGTTCTGCTCTGTAACTTTATTTGTTCCAGGAGGCATTGACAAGGGCATCCAGATGCTGAAGTTTACTTTTCTGTGAATTGATTCCCCCCCCCCCCCCCCTTCCCCTTTCTGTTTAACCACATTCTTTCTCACCTTAATAAATACGCTCTTACTGAATGTAAACTATAAATATGACTTTTTAAATACAGCGAGATATCACTTTCACAATCCGGGATTTTGAGCATGTGAAGCCAGATCAGATATGATCTCAAAAAGACATTTTCTGGCTTTGATTATAGATGAGATTCTGAGATCTGAGAGTCAATACCTGCACAGCCAATCTGTTTTATAGATAAGGCTACTGCACACTGTTTCAGCTGTTTATGTGGTATACATCACTGGTTATTACTTTCATAAAGCGATTCCAGAGGACGACTTTATCTGGTAATGCTTGAAGTGTAGCATAATATGACAAGAGCCAAAGCCCAAAATAGTTTCTGCACATTATCAGATGGTGCATTGAAATGACACGGACTTTGACAGGTTATGGAAAATGGGCAAATAATGTGACTCATCGATGGCAGATTTTACCATCTGCCACATAACTTCACAAAGACTCTCCAACACATGCTTGTTTAAACGTCTCATAGCATGTACTAATGAACACCTGCATTTTTTTCTAAATCAAACTTTTTTGAGTCATTGTGGCTTTTTTAGATTCATCTGTCAGTGCAGACAACACTAACAAAAAAAAGTGCCATTGTATTACTATGGTTTTGATGTTAAAGTAAATGCAAACGCATTCAGTATCTAATTACTATTTGGGGGAACACTTTATTTTAAAGTGACATAGTTACATGTTTCTACTAAACTAAATACTCTCTCTTAAATGTAACAAATAATGTATTTCAAGTAGGGCATGATGATAACTTTCAAATATTTTAGTCAGTCAGATGTAGTATTCGTCAGACTGATTCAAACTGGCACCTTGTTAGTCTTTTTGATTGATTAATTAGAGATCCATTTGTTTATTAATTGAATTACACACTAGTTGTGGATTGTTTCTGATTTGCTAAAAAAAAACTGCTTCATTCTGTAAGAATGATCTGTAATTGAATTAGACTTCACTGGTTGTGCGGTATGTTTTTGATTTGCTAAAAATCACTATCTCAAGAGTCATCTGTTCATGAATCTGATTTCACTGGTTGTGTTTCAGATTCTCTAAAAAGAACCGGCTCATGAGTCATTTTCTTTGTGAGTTGTACCGCACAGTGCAGGAAACACAGCGTGAATGATAATGCACATATCATTTCTCACTTGATTGACATTAGATTTTTTTTCACCTTCACATCTGACTTATTTTGGGCACAATATCAGAGAAGTGTTTAAAAAGTATTGTAACACAATTTTATCTGTGACCGATACGGTTTTGTATTATATCTATTCTTTCGCTGCATGTTACCATGTAAAACCCTCACCGTACCTCTGTGACAAGTTCAAAGAAAGACTTATGAATTCATTCCATTGACTTTTATCAACCTCTTTTTTTCTACTATGATGACATTGTCGAACCTTGCCAAGGAGACATCCTGTGTGTCCTTCCTTATCCCACTTGGGCCAGATATGCCATTAGTATGTTGGATTGTGGGAAACCCATCACCAGGATGTACTGTAGCTGTAGGGGGAAACATATGTGGTGTGAGGAGAGAACCAGAAGGTTGGAACTTGGAGGTCCAGTGTACCATCTGTTTCACTCCCCTTCATGAGCCAGGGAGCCCTCGGAGCTCATAGTGAGATCATCTCTCCCAAAGTCCAACCCTAAAACAGCTTGTAATCCCAAAGGGATGGTCATAACCATGTCCAGCAGTGGCATACAGCACTGGCAGCCAAAACAGCCTTAAGGTCCAGTGTAAATGTCTACATACATCACATGCCATCATCTCGTTAAATGGCAGAATTGCCGCCATTATGCAAAAACCAAAGATGACTTACCCCAGAAGCTCATTTTAGACCCAAACTGCTATGTGCTGATGAATGCCATGCTTACACAGTGCAGAAATCTTTAAGTATGCCAACGCATGGCCTCAAGTTTTACCTTGGCATATGCGCTTCCACAAATAGAAACAAGCTAGCATTACTAATTTGTTTTATTCTGAGCTGACATTGAGTAAACATTTAGTTTTTCTAGACAATTTATACAGTGAAGACTATGTAGTATTATTTTACATTTGATTATTCAATTGCTGTACCTGGATATTGTAGACTTACCTGAAAAAACATAAAGCTCCAGTTTATTTAATTTGTATCTTTGTTTTATTGTATTTATGCTAGTACTTTGTTTATTATTTTCTATGCAGATTCAAAACCACTCCAATAATTCTTCTAGAATGATTCATTCTTCCCAAATAGAGCTATTCGTCTGGTGAAACTGCGACGATGACTGGTTTATGCAAGAGTAGGCAAATTTTCCTTCGAATTCATTTCAATTCATTTGTATAACTTTTTACCGTACACATTGTTCCAAAGCGACTTTACAGAAAATAGGAAAAAAAATAAAAAATATACATTTTGCATAAAAACTGCATTTATTTTCCTAGTCCTTTTACACTACATTGATCAGTGTTATGCCCGTTAGTAGGTACATTTTATTAATATAACGGTTCATTTTTATCCCTTAACTTGTTTTGCATTTTCAATACACTTTTGAGGAGTGTCAGCCTCTCTTTCCTCCTCTGCCAATGGTTGTGTGTAGCCTGCTGTGTTGGAATATGCCAAATAATCTTGCATTTTTCACCCAGCTCTGCATCATTGTTTGTGCTTCAGGCTAACATTTGTCCAGACACCCAGACTCGCCATTCAAACTCTCTCTCCCCTCCATCTCTCTTTATAGCTCTTTTCCTAGCTCTTTTGATGTGGTGACTTGTCCTCGTACACTGTTGGTACACATGTTGACTTGCTGAGACGGTTTTACGTTTCATTCCCACATTCTGAAATTGAATTGAAATGAGTAAGACCGTGTTTAGCCCCTAAGCGTCACATCAGTGGACTCCTACCACATCTCCTCTGATTGACCTCACCATGCGCTATACTGCCCAAAATAAAGCTGTAAATGTAGCCTGCAATGTTGTTGTTGTTGTTGTTTCAGTCCGTGCAATTGCAAACATTCTTTAGCTTCAAACTTTTTTTTTATACCTTTTTGTGTGTGCAATATTTATGGAAGCCCATTTCTGTATCAGATTTTAAAAAAAGAAAAAAATTGTGGCTATTTCTTGTAATTCTTGTAAGACTTCATATTTTACAATTTCAACTTGTATCACAGTATTACTTTTTATGTCATAATTTTGATTTTAAATCTCGCAATCACTACTTTTAGTTTTTATAGTTGTGAATTTTGCATGTCATAATCCTGACTTATGCATTTCATAAATTTGACTTTTTTTTTATCATATTATTTCTACTTTATTATATAATTCACTTTAACTTATAATTTTATTAATTTAATTTTGAAAGATTCTCATTATTTTGACTTTTTCTGTCCATTTCTACTTTTTTATTTCATAACTATTCCTTACTATGTGATTTCGACTTTGTCAATCTTTCTCTCAAAATAGACTTTTTATCTAATAATTTTGACAGATTCGAATTTTTTTTCTACTTTTTAATCTCACAACTATGACTTGTATCTCATAATTTCGACTTTGTCTTAATTTACTTTTTCTCATATTTTTTTATCTAATAATTTTGACAGATTTTCATTTACTTTTATCTCATAATTCATATAATTGACTCTCATAATTTTTATCTCAAAAATTACTTTTTATCTAATACTTTTGACAGTTTCTTATTATTTTGACTTTAATATCATAATCATGATCTCAATTTTTACTTTAATTTTTACTTTCAATTTTTATCTCATACGACTTAGAATTTTGTCTTTATCTTTATAGTTTTGACATTCTCACAAGTTCATCTTCGTGTATTATAATTATGACTTCTTTATGTAAATTTCTACTTTTTGTCTTATAACTTATGGCCTAGTAGCTATGTCATAAGTTCGACTTGTTTTACGACATGGCTATAAATGTGTCTTTTTAAACTGATCTCACATTACCCTTTTTTTTTAAGTGGAAACAGGCTTCTTAAGAGGTGTATCTCTATGAGCCAGTGACAATTTTCATAGGCATGTATTGTTTTTTTAATAGATGGATATAAAGCTGGATGAAGTGTGCGTGGACCCATTAAAAGCATTAACTCAGCATACACAAGCAGCTATGTGCCCGTTTATCTGCTGAGTGAAGCAAAACACCTAAAAGGAACGATTGTAAAGATATAATTTGCAGCTAAGTGCATCTGCATAACAAAGTTCTGTAGCTGCATCATTTGCACTGCTGTGCCATTATAAATCTAGAAATGGTCATGAACCATTTTTATGTGTTTCCAAATTTCACATTATGTGTGCAGAGTTTTCCCTATGGTTTTGAGATTGTAGTAAGCAATTAATCTTCATAGCATATCATACCTAAAGTCATGTATAAAAGCAGCTAAAAGACTTTGCTGTTTTGATACAAAGGGCTTTGTGGGTAATTTAGGCAGCGGCCATATGCAAATGGACTGTTGCTTGTGGGCTGCACTCAGATGAGGGCAAATTGGTCTATCTCGAATTTGAAAACTTTCCAGCCGGGATGGTTTTGTGTGTCTTCCATTCACGCTGGAAAAACTGCAGAAAGGGTCTTTGGATCCCAGGTGACTCATTTTAAATAAATTATGTAGCAGAATATGTTGATAAAGCCAAATGACACATAAACAGCAGAGCCAGCCTTGCCTATAACTCATCCAAATGCACTGAGAGGTTTATTGAAAAAAAAACAAAAAAACAAAAACATGTGTGGCCAGTCATCTTCGAGCTCTCTAACAAATGAAATCATTAAGGTCTCTGTGCTCCACTCCCTTTCTAACTCTCCTCCTAAATTCTCCTCTCGCCATTTGGACAGACTGTTTTAAAGTGTTATTGATACTTACCTGGCCCAGCTGTCTTCATATCTTATAAATGTGACAGTATCATCAAAAACAAGCCAGCCCATCTTTTCTAAATGGACCAGCTGGTCTTATACAGAACCAGCTGTGAAAAAAAAGAGAACACGTCATCAAGAACACTGTCTGCTCAACCACTTCTGGATTTTTAGGTGCCGCAGTCCACAGATGCATATTTTTATTATACGTACGCTGTCCGAAACAGTAGGTCTCAATCACCTAATAATTGCGTATAAGTTTTCTTATCTGCAGTGAATCCAATACAAAATTTCCAACGGCTCCAATTTACCCTCATTCTTATGTTGATGAATCCAGATTAGTTGAAATGAGAGAGAACATGGCCGCAGGTGGTAATTATCATGATACACGCCCAAACTATTTCCATTTACGTGCTTTCCGGACAGCCTATAGATAGCCATTTGTCACTCTCTGCACACATATCATTATAGTCTCTAAATATGTCTCTTCTGAAAGCATGCACAGAGTAAAGCAAGTGTGCCATTCACAAAACCGGTTGAAACACAATTAATAATTTCTATGGATATGCAAATTAGCCCCGCCTCCACTCACTCACACCAGCTCAGAGATCCACACGTTGACGATCACACGTTGACGTGATTGGTTACAAGGTAGTTTGTGATGTCAGAAACACCAGCGATTGCAAATCGTGTTTTTTAACTGTCTTTGGTTCACTGCAGTTTTAAGGAGAAAATACTCCGCAATGGTGTTGATTTATGAATTTGTAGATGGTTTGTCTTAAAGCATATTAAAAACACCACATAGACATATAAACAACATCAAAAGCTAGATTTTCAACACAGGTGGACTTCAACAAATACAACTTTTGATTTTAATAATGTATTAGTTAATGTTAATATTAATATTAACATTAAAGATTAATAAATGCTATAGAAGTAGTATAAGTTAATTCTTAGGTCTTGTTACCTAAAGTAATTAACTAACTTTGCAATTAAAAATTTTTAATAGTGTGATGAACATTTTTAACATTCACAGTGCTGTTCAATTTCCCAAAAGGCTTTAATTTCATTGCTTAGTGTAAAATAAAAGGACAAATCAAAATTATTTTAGTGATTTGACAGCATGTCACAAATAATGTTCATACATGTATATCTTTTACAAATATTAGAAGCATATGTGCTCGTACAGTAAACTGGAATCTGAGATCAAATGCAGACACATTATTGTCATTTTAGAAAGTCTCATAAGTGCTTTTGACTTTGCATTATGTGCCAAACAATAAAGCACCTCTGGTATGACAGAGGCAGACACAGGCTAATAATTTTCCCATTGTACTATTTTCAAAGCCATGTTTTTCCCAGACCTCTTGTTAACGGCCGATTACTTGCAAAATTGTGTTGAGCTATCCGTGGATATCTCAACAGAATCCTGTTAGGGAATTCTCAGCAAGCTACGAGCGTGAGATGGAGGGAGAGATTACGTTTAGCTCGCATCCTCCCCCTCATCATTAACACGCTTGTTAAAAGGGCTGTTTTAATGATGGAATTCCAAACTTGTTTGTTCGCCAGTTCCTTTTGGTGGCTGATTTGGAGACAAATCATGAATGAAAACATGACCCGGTGTGCTCTGTGAATAATTGTGAAACGGTGAGTCATCAGCTTAGCCACTGCTTCCTTATTTTATCTAAAGGGGACTTGTTAAGACTTTAAAGATTGTATAAAAGCGCTCACTAGTGAAGCAACGCTGACATCTCTCTACTTCCTTTTTGGCTGAATGTCTAAGTGACGCTGGTGTGTGGTAAATGTGTGAGTGCTGTGAAGTGGCCGATGGGGGTGTGGTGTAAAAAGGGTGAATCACTCGCACTAGCTCACAGATATGACTTAGGCCGCATCCTGGTATACCTTCACTGATGATGACCATTTGCTGATGGAGGTTATTTTTGGTCGAAAACTTTGTCGCAATTTATCTCAATAATAACTTATTCTTATAGGTGACAGGGTAATTGGACTGTCTAAATGTGGGTGGGTGAGTGCATGTGTCCTTCACTCTCTAGTTTTGGGACAATGTCAACACCTTTTGAGCGAAGACTTTTTTGAAGGGGCAGTTTTAGAGATTGAAGCTTTTAAAATTTAACTAGCAATCCCACTGTTTTACAAGGCTTACAAGAATACAGAGAGACAAAATGCAGTGGGACTAAATATCCCAGACTGCAACATCGTGTCGGCCCAGATCCGGCCCACATCTGGCAAGTGTGGATTCCACGGATCTAGGCCAACACTATGTTGCTGTCTGGGATATTCCGTGCACCATGTTGCCTTAATGTGAAGTTCCAAACTCAAGATTAATAACTTCTCTTCATGTTAGAGGGATCGTTTCATACCAAAAATGTTAATTCGCTTATCCTATTTACCCTCATGTTACTTTTTTTTCTAGTGAAAAAACAGATGTTTACAGTGTCCAGGCTGTACTTTCCATACAGGAAATATGAGGTGAAGAAAAAAAAATTTGAGTAATCACAGATGGAAGCACTACGGCTGATAAGATCCAAAAATGAGGGGAAGATGGTGAAAGCTGTCACTAAATTGAGTCTATATACATGGCTATGCTCTTAATGTATTTATTTTTAATCTAAAAATTTGTAAGATGTATTCCTGAACAGTTTTGAGGTAAAGGGATCATGGTTTGTCACTGAAAAATTTTATGGTAGCACTTTATTTTACAGTCATGTTCCCCACATACATACTATTAACTTATTATAGTAATAACTGGGTAATAACCACTAACCCTGAAGCTACCCCTAAACCTAACCTTAACCCATAGTTACCTTATATTACCCAGTACTTTCTTGGGTAAGTACTCGTACGTGCTATTATCTTAGATATTGTTTTATACATTTTAGTTTGTTTGTTAATAGGGGACACTTTTTTTATTTATTATTGGGACCCCTTCAAAATGGCCCCTGGTGGCATAATGCTGGTGTTTTTATTATTTAATAATTATTACAATTTATAAACTACATTTGTTGTGTGATGGACCTGTCACTGGTCTCCATTTAGGCTTAGCTTTTTTTTTTTTTTTGGTAATATGATGGCAAGCCTATAGATCAGCTAGGGCCGGATCAGACCTGCTTTAACCAGACACGCATTTAGCATGATAAAATATTAATATTAGATCATGTTGAATGGTTAGAAGAATAAGCAATTATGTTAATGATAGATTTTTTTTCTTTGCTGGGTTTTCCTTATTTTTCATGCGTCAAACAAATGACACCCTCATGCGCTTTGACGCACATTCATGGCACCGTGTCAAGCTGCTGTTCCCTTTGCTGCATTGTTATATTTAACAGTAGGCGATGAGCAGGCCCACACGAAATATGTGCCCACAGAAATCTGCAGAAAACCACAGAAATGGAAGCAACAGCCATTCACAAAGACATCCCTTACACCTAATGTTTTTTATGAAATATTCTGGCTTATTAGTTGTCTTTCAATTTGAATTCATAGTGTTGTTATTATGACATATCTTCAATTAAATTATGGGCAGCTAAATAAGTACATACATTTATAGGCCTGTATGTAAATCAAATGTACCTTTCAGATTAATCTGGGATTTAGCTTTATCTCAATGGTTATTCATTTGTTCAAATAATTAGATCACCAAATCCCACCAAATCTCCTATTTATTGGTGTTTGTTTTGGGCAGTGTGCCATTTAATTCCATTTTAACCGTATCTAAATCCATTTCAGGGAGTTCTGCAGTTTTTCTCAATGTCCATAAAATCCATTTGGGCATGTTGATGAAGTCACGTCATACACAAGGATGCTTTGGAATCGAAACAGAGTTGCATGAAGATTTGATCATCTTTTTGATCTAATAAATACAGCCTAGGTGAGCATTAAAGGTTGGGTAGGTCAGAATTGTCTTAAAAAAAACTTTTATTCAAATTTGTTTAAAATGTCTTTATACCAATACATAAGTAAAATGCAAGTACTCTGAAATAGAGAGTATAAAAAAACTGAGTGACTCTAGTATATTTATTCTTCAATAAACACAGCTCATTAATTCCATTCACTCCAACCTAAAAACGAGCCAATCACTTGTTTCGTCCCGGTAGGAATTAATGAGCTGTGTTTTTTGAAGATTAAATACACTATAGTCACTCAATTTTTATACTCTCTTTTTCAAAGTACTTACATTTTAATTATGTATTGGTATATAAAGACAGTTTAAGCCAATTTGTAAAAAAGTTCTTTAGACTATTTTAACCTTTAAAGACTTCTTTCAAAAACATGAAAAAAATCATACCAACCCTGAACTAGTGTAGGTTAATGTACATTTAAAACATTTCACAGAGTTAGGCCATGTTGTGTGCATATGTATGCATATACTGTAAACATCATTGCTACATGTTGGTTACATTTTAGGGAAGTTGTGCTTTCTATGATATTTTAAAGCAGTCGCCACTGTGCCACACCACTAGTATTATGAAAAAATAGCTTGTTGCTTGTATCCTGAAAAGCAAAGCTATTTTTACAACAGCTGGGCTTGCTACTGAAAAATGTAGCAGTCAAACCTGTTAGAAAATGCGGTCAATCCCAAACACTGGCAGTATGTAGCCTTATAGAGTGTTTGGCCAGATTGAGAGTGACTGGTCTGACATCCTTAATGCCTGTAAATCACTCCGTAAAAATATGGATTACAGGCTTTAAGACTGTGCACCGCTGGTGTTTACGGACTCTATGAATGATATGGTACACACACACACACACACACTCACATAAAACCCTCAGGTTAGCACACTGTTGCTGTGCGTGTGCTTGCGTATGTGTGTGTGTGTGTGTCTGCGTGTGTGTGTGTGTGTGTGTGTTTGTGTGTGTTTGTGTGTGTTTGTGTGTGTTTGTGTGTGTTTGTGTGTGTGTGTGTGTGTGTGTGTGTGTCTGCATGTGTGTGTGTGTGTGAAATAAGCAGGCCATGTGACAGCAATGTCCTGAGTGTTCCGCTTTGTGACTGTGCTCTCGTGCTGTGCTAAGCCTCTCCGTGGTGATAATGGGAGACGGGTAGCGGAGTGAGGGGACAAATTCAGAATGAGAGGAAGTGATGAAGCATTCTGTCGGCCCCCTGTCGGCCCACAATCCTGCACGGCCTCTGATGGCTGTATTTATTGCCGGCCCACTTCCACCGCCTCCCTGATAACACGCATTGACAAACTCTCTCTCCCACACTTGCTCACCACACACACGAAAAGAGACAGAAGACACCTCAATGGCAGCTGTGGGATGACACATATGCCCCCCTCCTTCCTTTCTTTCCCTGCTTCTAGCTTTCTGTTTCTCACCTCAAATCACCTTCTTTCAAGGTCTGGATACAGTGTGAGCTCCTCTGCAGATGCTTTGTTTTGGTTTCAATAAATGTTTTATGAATACGATTATTTTCTTATATTATATTATTTGTATGTTCATTTAATAATTCAGTGCATTTATTTGATAATGGCCTACAATCAATGAGTTATAAAACCTGAAGAAAGATCAAATTTCATTGGCAGATACTCAGCTGGCGCAGTATGACTTTTTAAATTGTAACCATTAAGGCCGCTCATTTCTGCAGGCAGATTCTTTTAAACCCAATCACTCAAGCTGTAAATGCCTGTCAAAAAAAAAAAAAAAAGATTATTATTATTATAATAGAGTAAGTCATTATTAATGTTATATATTAATAGCAATAATAGTAATAATAATAAATCATATATAGTAATAGCATAGTAATAATAATTTATTACATACATTTATATATTTTTTATGTACATATAAAATGCTAACATTAAAATATACAATTTATTATTATTATTATTAGTAGTAGTAGTAGTAGTAGTAGTAGTAGTAGTAGTATTTACATAATACACATTTTTTGTGGAATAACTGTTAAAATAAAATTACCGGTAATTCACATGATTAAATCCATTTTGCTAAATGTAAAAATAATTGAAACAAAAATCTTTACTTCAGAATATTTACATATGATATCCAATAGATCGAGTTTGTAATTTTATCTATGCAATGACTTTATTGCAAGGATTCATTACTAATAGTATATGCCATTTATTTATCGCATCCTGAAACACCGCCCAAGTACATTTTATAAAGACAGTTGGCCATGTCCTTCTGCCCCTTCCTGTCCAGTCACACGATTAGAAGAGGAACAGACAGCTGTCTTATTGTGAGTGACAGACTGATCAACCTGAGTTAATCAACCGCTGTGTTTCATATATGAGTGACCTGTCAGTCAAGTCTCTGCCCGGTCCATCCAGTCGTGATGGAAGTCTTTGTGACATCAGACAAAGGGTGGAAAGGTTAACCGAACTAAGCTCTTGTTATATTGCCAACTGAGATACCATAACAACTTTTAACGTTTGATCACAAGCTTATCTTTAACCTACAGCAATTATAGGTTTTGTTATTCAAAAGCGTAGTTAGTCAAAAACATGTCTTATTTGGTGTGAAATAAGAATATCATGTTTCCAAGTTGAATTAAAGGGATAGTTCCATAGACATGTATAAAGGCTAGATGGCTTACCGGCGCTGAGAGCCAATGGGACCCGACGACGTCACACGGCGGCCATCTTAGGACAGGACCGCTCGTCCAGTTATAACATTAAAGTCTATTGTGCATGTAGTGCTGAAATAACTATATTTTGCTCAATTTTCAACCGATTTTCAAACGGCTTGGTGTGTCGTAAACGTCAGGGATGCCATGAAACACAGCTACGCTGCAATGTTAAGCGTTTCTCAAAACGTGAAGCTACAATTTAAACATCGGCATCAGCACAAATCATAGCCACGTTAATAAGGTTTGTAATAAACCAAACCGTTTGTAAATCCGTCAAGAATTCAGCAAGTTACGAGCATTTGTCACTCACCTTCCGTCCACAGCAGCAGGGAGCAGCAGCGCAGTCTCCTGACCTAAGATGGCCGCCAAAGTGACGACACAGCTGACTCCGCCTTGATCCATCTAGCCTTTATACATGTCTATGGATAGTTCACCCAAAAATAAAAAAAATCATAAGTTACTCGCCCTCAAGTTGTTTCAAACCTGTATTTAAAAAAAAAAAACACAATCATGTTTGGCCCATCAACTGTTTGGTTCCTGGCGTTCTTCAAACTATCTTCTTTTGTGTTCAGAAGAAATAAATTCATACAGGTTTGGGTGAACTATCCATTTAAATGAGAAATAACCAACAACAGCAGCATTAGACTTGACTAAATTTCTGTGAACTGTGCAAGCTAGCACAGAAGAATATATATTTTAATTAAAGAATGTAGTCAAATATAGTCAAAACACAAATAGTCAAAGTAAACATCTCCCCGGATCTGAGTGAGCATGAGCAAATCATTGTCTGGGCTCGAAATCAAGAAGCACAGAAATGTTTTATTGCTGCCAAAAGTAATTAATCTTCCCGCTCTATGGAAATTAATCTGATTATTTGGCCACGTGGCCCGGCAAATTTCATCTTCCATCTCATTCCTCCCGCAGGCTTGGCCACCTCGCCCACCTTCACTCTCTGCTTCAGAAACAACACAATCTTTTCAGCGGAGACATCTGTCATTATCTCCACAGGTCCTCACACTTTCTTCGGCACTTTTATAGTTTTGCATGTAAATCTTGCTTGAATCTTCAGAAATGCATAATAATAAATGACTATTTAAAAAGTTTAAAACCTTGCAAAGTTTTTTTTTTTTTTTTTTTACTTAAAAGGCGTAGTTCACCCCAAAATGATTCACCCCTTCATTTACTCACCCTCATGTCGCTACAAACTGTATAAATACAAAGTTCTGTCATGAAACCCTAGATGGCGCAGGCTATTTACCTGCTCGTAAACACATTGTTATCTATAGGAAGCAGTTGATAGTTTCCTTCTCTATCAGTAGCCAATGAGCTCGCTGCTCAACCTTCAAATGCGTGGGTAGAAATTGCCTTAGCTGTGCAGCACACTTTCAGAAACCCTCCACCTTCCCCAGCTCCACCTGTATAGATCTGCTACGGGTATTGTACAGCAGCAGCATGTTTGACTTGCTCACAGCGTGTCATACATGTATTGGCAGTGAGTTGTTATTACCTGACAATTTTGAATAGCATACAATTATTCTTGACTACTACAGAATGACATTATTAATACTAATAACAACAACATTATTGTTGTTGTGGTTATTATTACTGTAACAAGCTAATTATTGTTATTATTGGGCATTTTTGGCAAACTCAGTGCTCATAGTGCTCAGTGCTCAGTGCTCATACACCCAGTGCATAGGTGTGCAATCTATTAAAATATATTATTTAATTGCTTTATTTGGTTGTCTATTCATTTGTTTAACTAGCACTCCAATAATTGTCACTTTTAGTTTATCCTTCTATGTTGTTGAATAATGACTGAATTATCCTTTTTATTCCACCTCTTGTTAAAAATGCAAGAACTGTTGAAGTGTCATTTCTGTATTTGTCATGCATGATTCAGATGATGACATTTGATGCTGTATGTGACATAATGGTACCGTAAACGATTTCATTAAGCAGGTTTATCATCTCACTGTACACACTGTTCTGAGGGTGAGGGGGTCGACAGACATTTTCCCAAAGCATTCTTTAACCTTTTAAACCATGTTACACACCCCTCACTAAGTTATTGCGGATGCTAACGGCCAATGGAGATGACTGAGCCGTTCGCGAGGACTGATTCATGTTGAGTAGTGTAACTGTGTCACAAGGGGTTTAATTCATGCTCACACTTACACACACCGAAGTACATGTCACTGTGGGGTGAAGTCGTGCCACAGATGCCCCATATCAGTTCACACCTTCAGCACTTTGCTAATGAATATAACTGACACACAGTCCCAGTGCATGGATGAAGTAGCACATGAGCCCCTGTTAATTGCGCACGAGGCCCCATGAGTTTGACGGGTCAGAGTTTAGATGGGTCAAGACTAAGGGTACGTTTACACGACAACGATATGCTTAAAACTGAGAAGTTTTCCTTTGAGTTTTCTGGGTACAGACGTCACCATGGTCAAAACGATCCCCATTAACACGGATCCGCCAAAAAAAACTAAAAACGCTGTATTCTGCTGCCAGGCCATTAGATGGCGATGAAACACTATAGACTGGACACGTAATATGCATGTGCATGACCTCATCGTCTTCAGAGATTCACGTTTTTGTTGTTTACATGGACACTTGCACAAAAGTTTGCGTTTTCAGGCATCCACGACGCCGTTGTCATGTAAACGAACTGCTAAAACGCTTAAAGTTTTACGTTTTTAGTTGAAAACCGTGTCGTGTAAACAGTCCCTAACTTTCAAATAGAACTGTCAGACATGTGGGTTTCATTTTATTGCATGTTTTTGACCTGAATACCTTGTATTTTGTGAATACATCCTGATAGATCTGAATTTTATTTTATTTTATTTTATTTACAACAACAATTATTATTGTTAATTTTAGCCAACCCTCAGCATTTTTGTTTGCATTAAACGGTGGCCAGTTCATGGATGTGCTGCCAAAAAGGGTTAAAATATTTTGCTTAGTTGATTTGTTTAGTTGATTTTATTGATTCTTTCTCTTTCTATTATAGTCAGTAGCACCTCACTGCAGTACACGAGATCCCAGGGGGCGGAGTTGGATCCAGATCTAAGGGGTGGAGATTAGTAGGTTTAGGGGTGGGTTTAGGGATCAGGGGGTGGAGATTGGTTGGTTTAGGGGTGGGTTTAGGGATCAGGGGGTGGAGATTGGTAGGTTTAGGAGTGGGTTTGGGGATCGTGGAGATTGGTAGGTTTAGGGTGGGTTTAGGGATCAGGGGGTGGAGATGGGTATGTTTAGGGATCAGGGGTGGAGATTGGTAGTATTAGGTGTGTGTTTAGAGATCAGGAGGTGGAGATTGTTTTGTTTCGGGGTGGGTTTAGGGATCAGGAGGTGGAGATTGGTATGGTTCGGGGTGGGTTTAGGGATCAGGGGGTGGAGATGGGTAGGTTTAGGTATATGTAAGGTGGGAGGAGTTGGATCTAGATCCAGCTACTCCCCCCCGGATTTCGTGTTCTGCAGTGAGGACCATCTCATTATAGTGGTTATACTTAAATGCATTCTTGTTTCTTTGTTTGCCTGTGCAGATTAGTTCCATTTGACTGCTCGAGAAATTATCGGAGGACCCAGAATGTCGTACGGATCCATCGACGCAGGCTCTTTTGGAAGCAGAAATCCATTTGGTGGGCCCACAAGGCAGGGATACCAGCCAGTAGGTAAATACACTTTTTTTTTTTTTTTGTTCATGCTCACAGACAGGGGTTCTCTCTATTTATCATCAGGCATTGTTGAAAAAAATATTATAAATCATACGACGGAGACAAAGATTTTGGTCCCTCTTCATTTACTAAAGCACGGCATTATGCGTTTATTCCTTCTCCATAAATCATCATGGGATTAATAATAAGCCATATGGCTAATTTAGTGAAGTTCTGCCTCGTCAGAGTTCTGATGTGTTTAGTAACGAGTAATATGTATGTATGTTGACAATTAAACACTGTCTTCGATAGTTATAATACAATGCCATGTTATCAGAAGAGCTTGTTAGATCTTTTAACAAAAAATAGCTACAGGTGAAAATATTGCATCCCAAAAAGAAATATGGAAATTACATAGGATAAAACTTCTTTTGTGGGACTTAAAGTGATACTTCACCTCTGGAAAGATGAATGTGTATTTAAAATGGGTCATCTATGTAGAAGAAATGTGAAATAATTTTTTAATTTGGAGCCTTCTAGACTGAGAAAAGTCAGAAAATTTATTTTTGGCTTATGGGGATGAAAGACAACAACTCCCAGGATGCACTTGCTTCGCTGCCCTAGGAGGCCACGCCTACCGGTAAGAGATCGCAGTAAACAAGGCTATGCTACTAGTGAGTCTCCGTGAGTCTGCCCGGTATTTTGATGTCGCCCAAAATGTCCATGATTCGGCTTTTGCGTTCTACAGTCGCCATTCATCATGTTTGCTGTGACGAGCAGGAACGAGACTGACGGCCGCGGGAGAACGACGCGAGGCCGGTGGCATGATTACTGATGAGCGGCGCCTGTGAGACGCACCGGTCTCGTATCTCTCACGGAGGAGCGGGAATTTTCTTAGCAATGTTAAAACGCACATCAACCGATCACTTGTTTAGCGTTCATGTAAACACTACATTCGGATTCACCAATCGGAATGAATTCAGTTAGATTGAAACAAAAGGTGTGCCTGTAAACAATGAATGCAAAAGCCGAATCCCGGACATTTTGGACGATCTCGACGGCCGGACATGTCCGGGAAAAAGAGGATGGTAACCCCTACTACTCAGCTTTCTCCACAGAATAAGAAACTGTTAGCTTAGCTTCCAATAAAAGATGTCTGACACTATATGTACATTCTGTGAGTGAGATCCCTCCCTCTATGGGCGGGATGAAAACATGCGGAACAGCGCATTCTACTGGATAAATGATGAGCTAGTGTTTGTAGTCTTACCCGTATTCAAAGAAATTGGACTTCCTGCTTTTTATGACGCAAAATGGCGATTTTTGCGTCATAAAAAGCAGGTAGTGGAACACTTAAATCCTTATTTCTCCCATCTCATGGGAAAATAAGGGAATAAACCATGACCATTCGAAAATGTGACTGGGTTTCTAAAGATACAAAGTCTAATGCAAATGGGTGAAGTGTTCCTTTAATGTGATCGGAAATGCCTGTTTTGAATATATAAACAAGACCTAACCTCACTTACAAATGGTGTCTAGAACGTGATTAATATCGGAGCAGCAAAACCAAGTACATATTGGGTGACTTTATTTTTAGGTCACTCTGTAGTCACATAATCTGGGTTGACCTTGACCTTTTTTGACACAATTCAGCCATAGGCATAAAACTAAACATAACAAGCGGTGAAGGAAAACAAAATATAATGTAAAAAGCTTGCTAGCTAGTCATAGTGTTTAAGGAAAGTGTGATTAAAAGCAAAGTCATTTACTCACTCTCGTCGTAATGTCAATAACTAAACGCATAAATATGAAAGTGTACTTTACTTAACTTGCAAGCTAAGCTAACTTAATTATGATTGATTGATGGATTTGATTGATTGATTGATGGATGGATGGATGGATGGATGGATGGATGGATGGATGGATGGATGGATGATAGTTAGGTGGATGGATGGATGGATTTAAGTAATGTAATCTAAGAAACCCTAACCTAACTAATGCTACTTAAAAAAACAACAAGAAAAGCAGTTACACACGTTGCCTTCCTGCGGTCGTTGTGTAATGCATAGTAATGATAGTGCCATGCATGACGGCCCGTGTCATATGTGTGAATTTGAAAGACATATTCAGTTCACATGAATTTATTTGCTGGAATAAGAATGTGTTGGTAAGCAGAGGTGGAAAGTCCAGGGTTCAGAAAGTAAAAGTCCTCCTCAGTATTTTAGTTCCATCACCATGAACTCAGTCAGCTGATTTCACTAATTAGTT
>JARPMJ010009915.1:0-21617 GCA_033366665.1 Phoxinus dragarum
CACATTTGGCTTTATTTTCCTCAGTCTAAACCACTAGATGGCACAAAAACTTGCCACATCACTTTCTAAAACATCTGCTTTTCAAGATGCACGTGGAAATGTGTCTGATCCGTGACGCGATCACGGGCAACAGCAGAAATGTGATTCTGTGCTAATGATCTAATATTGGATGTATTTGAAAATGTTCTAGATTTAAGTAGCAAATGAGAGTCCCTAAAATGATTGACTAGCCTATATTTTGAGACAAAGGTCTTGTTAATGAATTTCAGTTTTGTTCAAGGTAATTAAAGCAACAGTTTTTTTCAATAACAGAAGATTATGTAAAAGTATGGTATTTTGGGGGAAAGGAGCCCCTGCTGTTGAAGACACAAAAATTTACATGATAATAAACAGCTGGCTGACTTTTCCATTTATTGACATTACATGGATTCAGATGGGAAATATCAAATATTAAGTTGAGTGTCCACCTTAGAGATAATCACCATATTTATAATGAAACCATCATATTTAAAGCTATATTAAAGTATTATGGGATCTCCTCCGCTTTCAGAATCTTTACTTTTTAAAATCATTTAGTTTCTGTATTTTTTAAATATATTTTTATATTAACATTTTAATTACAGTAGGCCTAAATTTATTGAACAAAAATGTATTATTTTATTTAGCCTATCAAAATAAACGGAAAATAGTAGGCTACAAACTTTGCTAAAGTGATTGTTTTGAACAAGTATTAACTTAGACATATAGACAAATTATTTGTAGCTATATCAATAACGTGTGCCTTTTGCCCCATGCCACCTCATACATTACTCATATTTTAAACTAAATTAACCACTTTTACGATTTATTGTCATACAAAATCTGTCGCTCCATCAACGTTCAATACAAACACTGTATATATTTTTCTGCAATCATAGGCTACACCATTTTTCTTAAGGTGTGCCTTTAGCCCCGTTGTTCCCTATAAACCCCAGTGAAATATATAAATAACTTTAAAAGCTCGATCACATGTGAATTTATTTTCCCATATGGTTTTGCTGTAGGCTAGCACAAATGGTAGGCTATATAACGTTAGTGGTAACTATTCATTTTTACCAGGCGGAAAACTGTCCTGTAAACTCCCGTTGTTATGGCAACACATTGTGTGTAGTTGTTCATTACAGGTGATGCCCGCTGATATCGCTGATGTGATTGAACTGATGGAGAGAGGCGCGCGCGTTCGGGAGGGAGGGGGAGAGAAAGAAAAGGGGGATCGTTCTCCCGGTCATATAACGCGACATCTCTCTTTCCTCCTCTCCGCTGGCGACATAAGCGACGCGTAACCGACACACCGTCCTCACTGAAACCAAAGGCGCTTTTTTTGCTTTGCTATGCGGAACCAAGAGCCATGAAAATGCTTCGATTTCGGAGTCCGAGCATGTCCTCCCTCGCGCAGGAGGTCCAGTGCACGGTTCGCCTGCTCGACGACTCCGAGATCTCGTGCTGCATCCAGGTAGGCGCGAGCGGGCGCGTGTGCTCCGGTGTGCGCGCGCTCAGTGATGCGATGCTCTTCTTCACTGCGATTATAAACATGCCGAGAGGACATAATGCTTATTAAACGTGTTGAATTGATCATTTCTTGTTTACTGGCCTCTTTGAGTTGTATACTCGTGTTTGTTTAGGTGGAAGACGCCTAGGGAGTGATGACGCTTTGGTTATGGTTTGCTCGTTTCATTATTGCCGTCACTGGATTGTCTGTTAAACAGTTACGCCCTTGACTTTATTTTTTCCTAGAGAAAGATTTATATGCAAAACGTGTTTCATTTATAAATAGGGCTAACAGAATTACTGAACATAGCCTATAACTGTTGGATATTTTGTTTGCTGTGTAATTTAATTTGCAGTGTTTGTGAATATGATGTAAGGCAGTATGAATGGCAGATGTCTCATCTCTCTTTCCAAAGTGATGGAGGATTGCTGAAAAAGTCTTTGACGATGGGAAACTATTTGCTATGGGAAGCATGTTTAATCAGTAAAGTCAAGTCACTTTTTTTTGTATGGCTCATTTCACAACACACATGGTTTGACAGCAGCTTTAGCCCATGTGAAATCGAAGTACACTTCAGCACAAAAACAGTTGGCTACTTAGGCGTGAACGTGATGTCATTTTTTCGGACACTCAATAGAGAGCCTAAGTCCCTCCCCTTCCGGTGGACCACCATGGGACCTTAATTCGGAAAAATGTTGTATGGTAGTCAATGGCGAGAGACAACAAATATTTTGATCTCGTTTGAATTGTGCCCTGAATTACACATATGATGTTTGTCAATTTAAAAGATACATTTTAAAGTCAAGAAAGTCGCAGTTTGATGTAAAACTGTTGAGGTATAAGACTGTGAAAATACGTAGGCTACAAACCCAAAAGGCGCACATGTGACGTGATACCTTTTCTCTCAATTAATGAAGCTAACTTTATTGAAGCTAACGTCCGTCATTTTTTTCTATAGTCTTACGTTATAATCGTAATGTTACGCCGTCATGCCTGAGTGTTTTGTACCAGACTGCACACATACAAGCAACGGTGACGTACAGTGCGAGACGAGAGATGTAGTTCATTGAGTGATTTTCACATAAAACTAAACGTTACTCTTCTGTTTTATGACAAACTGCAACTTTCTTGACTTTCATAATTATCTTTTAAATTGACAAAAATCATATGTGTAATTCAGGGCACAGTTCGGATGGAATAAAAAGATAAGTTGTCTCTCGCCATTGACTACCATACATATTTTTTCCGAAATAAGGTCCCATGAGCCGGAAGCGGAGGGGCGGGACTTAGGCTCTCTATTGTGTGTTATTTATTTAAAATCGATATTAAATGCAATTATAGTTGAACTTAAGAGTGTTTTTTTTTTTTTACAGAAGTACTTATATATACAGTACCGGTCAAAAGTTTGGAAACAATAAAGAAAAAAAACAGTAATATTGTGAAATTGTATTACTATTTAAAATTATAGTGTTCTATTTTAATATGCTTTTAAATAAAATATATTCCTACGATCAAAGCTGAATTTCCAGCATAATTACTCCAGTCGTCATGATCCTTCAGAAATCAGTCTAATATGCCGATTTATTATCAATGTTGGAAACAGTTGTGCTTCTTAATATTTTTTTTTTTATATCCAGTGATTTTGTCAGGATTCTCTGATGAATAAAAAGTTAAAAAAGAACAGCATTTATTTAAAATAGAAATCTTTTTCTGAAGCAATGATGCTGAAAATTCAGCTTTGCGTCACAGGAATAAATTATATTTTAAAGTATATTAAAATAGAAAAACATTATTTAAATTGTAATAATATTTCATAATATTACTGTTTTTTCTCTGTAGTTTTGATCAAATAAATGCAGGCTTGATGAGCATAAGAGACTTCTTTCAAAAACATTAAAAATAGTAATGTTTCCTAAACTTTTGACCGGTACTGTATGTCATTTCATAATTACTTCTATTGTCTTTAAAATGTGGTTAAAATCAAGCATTTATGGTAAACTAACTTTAATGCAATTTCTTTTGAAACGTGTGTCATGTATTTAAAAATATTTGTACTTTATCATTATGTGTAATGAATGTTTTAAATATATTAAATTTAAATGTGATATAAACAACACACTAGAGTTAAAATGATCATGTAAAAGTACTTTACAAGTGCTTTAGTTTGTTAGTCAACACATCAAAATGTTTACTTGCATATCCAAGACAAAAGACACTTTCAAAACAAGGATCGGATGTTAGATAGCACATGAAAATGCGGTTATAGTGACTTGCTCACTTCATCACCATGACCATTGCCATGCCACTTTTAAGATCTGTGGAAAGCTAACGGAAGCACCTCCTAATGTCTGAATGTGTCGATGATGCCCAAAAATCCTCTCTGTAGGCAGCTCGTAAAAATCTTGAGACGCAGCCAATGGGTTTCTTCCCATCATGCTCTCTATGTTCCAGTCAAGATAAATGAGCAAACCCGCATTTCTGGGAAATACTCTTGACAATGCATTTCCTTTCAAAACATTCTAGGAAACTATAAAAATCTGCATGCAGTTTGGCTAATATAAATATAATTGAATCTATAAAGGTCACGAGGCAGCCTTAATGCGGTTCTTGTCCTTCAGCTCCGCTGCAGGCTTAAGTGTTTGATGATAACTGATGTGGATGTGTAGTCGAGCTCTTTACAGTGTCACTATTAGACACTTTACACACTAATGTATATGCAGTCTAATGGAATCAACCACCATTTCCTCTCTTTCCTTTTGAGAGAACCGCGCTATGATGGTGAAGTCCTCTTATAGTGGTTCAAGCTCTTCCTAGATCAGTGAAAAGTTTTAAAGTATCTGTGGAGTTATTTTCTGATGGTCCATTTCTGTATATCTGCACAAAGTGAAAGAGGTCAAGTGTAAGAAAGAGATGACAGAAAGAGCGACGTGCATCCCGGATACATCGTATCTCTCTCCGGTGTTGTGTTTATAAACTTTTGAGCTAAGGAAGGAGCGTTCTGTTTGGTCTTATGAATATTTTAGAAAGCCACGAGGCTCTAATGGCTGCTTGTTCTGTGATGGCTTTCTCCTGCATATTTCATGACCATCCTCATAGACAGAGGCTGCACTTTTACATGTTATAAGCACTCAGCTCTTACTTTTTTATTAGCTACACGAGGAGTTAAATGCTGAGTTTAAGTTTGCCGTGTCGTGTACAGTGCAGGTCAGCAGTTAGCTCTGGGCCTTGAATTTGATTGGCCTACAGAGTGCTGATGTACAGCCCTTTGACTTTTCACTGTGTTTCCGCATTCCAGATAGACTGTCAGTCCAACCCAATCTCGTGAGAAAACGTAACTGATTGACGAGGTGTCGATTTCGGGTGTTATTTGGACAGAAACGTAGGATTTTTTTAGGAAAAAGTTAGCGTGAAGGTCCACACATCCCTAAACCCAACTCTCAGTGGGATCATTTCAAAATGTACAAAAATTATATTGTACAAATTCATATGAACCCTAACCAGTGGCGGTTCTACATTGAATTACACCCTGGGCGAGACCCCCTTCGAGCGCCCAAAAAAGTGGCCGAGAGCTGTAACGCAGTGTTGTTTTTGGCAGCCCTTTTAGTTTTAGTCTTAGTCTTAGTCTTTTTGACGAAAATGCTTTTTAGTTTTAGTCACATTTTAGTCACTTATAAACTTGATAGTTTTAGTCAAGTTTTAGTCGACGAAAACGCAAAAAGGTTTTAGTCAAGTTTTAGTCGACGAAAACACAAAAAGGTTTTAGTCAATTTTAGTAGCCTAAAAAAAAAAGAAAGAAAAAAAGTAGTCTTTAATAAATTAATTTAGGTTAAAAAGTATTGGAAATGGGCTTAGGTTTGACAGGTTGCAGCAAGTTGCAATTCATAAAACAACAGTTAACCTTAAAACCTTTGCATAATAAACTAGACTTTCTGAATAATTCGATTGGTTGGGTCCTTACATGCGCTTCGCGAGGCACACTAGCACACACACGCACTCTAGCACACACATGCACTCTAGCACACACACGCAAGGTCTCTCGCTCCCTTTCTCTGGCTGTGCGCGCGCTACACATGCGCGCTCTTGCTCGCTCTATCTAGATTCCGAGAGATTCAGATTTGCGGGCAATTCTGAAATTATCGTACATTATGGGATTTTTTTCATTATTGATCGTACATCGTACAACAACGATTAGAATGCGGCATTGCTGATACTTTTTTTTTTAGCTCAAAACAGACCGATTTCACGCAAAATAGGCAGAAATTACATTGTGAACGTCAGACTTATAATCATTTTCGTTCCATCTCGTCTCGTCAACGAAAACTCGAAAACGTCTCGTCATGTTTTAGTCACCTTAGAGCCATTTTTAGCTAGTCATCGTAACGTTATCGTCATAAAAAAAAGTGCGTCAACGAAATAATTGCGTTATCGTCATCGTTGACGAAAACAACATTGCTGTAACGCAATACTTTCTCATAACTCTCATATTAACAACTATCCAAACTGTTTTAGACCTAAAATAGTTTTTGTAGGCCCATGTCACCCTTAAATGTCAGAGAAAAGAAAATTGTATTGTATTTTTTTTTATAGAAAATTGTACTTTGCATATTATAGGCTACTGTAAAAACACATAATTGTGTGATTTTAGTTGATCATAACTAGAGATGAAATGGCATGAAATTTAATTTCATGATTATATTATAGTGACCAAAATTATCACGGTTATCACAGAATCTTGTTCAAAAAGTACTAATACTACACAATGAAATAAATTCACCAAGTTTTATGTCGAAAACCAACAAATAACATATCAAATTAGCATCAATATGCACTTTTTGTTCACACAAACATTAAAATAATAACATTAAAGATGATGGCCAGATTTTAAAGGAGTGTCTTTTGTTTTATAAAAAGGTAAACCTCACATATTTCAACCTTTAAATCATTTTTATATTATTTATTATTTGATTTTTTCATCTCGCTGCCCCTGGAAAAAATTAGCGTGTCGCTTCAATTATGAGCGCGCTTCCCGTGCGCCTACATTTGAAATAACGAACTCGAGCGCGCAAAAGGCGATATGTGAACGTATAAAGCAAGCTTTTTTGGCGAGCTACCTCCGATCAGGCCACTAGCTAACGTTACTGGTAGCGAGCGAGCGACGTGTTGGAGACCCCGTTGACATAGCTTCTGTGCATGGCACCAGCAAGCAGGGGCGGCAATTTGCCAATAATTGAAATGATAGATAATAGAAAGAGGATTTTTCTCTTTCTCGCGCAGAGGAATTTTTTTTTAACAGCTCATGCCGTCATGAAAAAATGCCACCCCGGTTCGCCCGTGCCAAAAAAACACTACTGACCCTAACCCTAACCATAACCCTAACCCTAACCCAAACCGTAAAATAGTTACTAATTGCCATGAGAGTGCGTTTGTCAATGGGTGAATTATTGAAGATGTTTCAAGGACTCTTTCAGCAGGTTGCATGTTTCCACACAGAGTTGCGAATTTAACTCATGCGCAAAATTGGAATATCGCACAAAATATTTGCGATTAAAGCACCGTTTCATCCAGTCAGTCGAAGAGAACAAAATCGTCACTTCCTGATAAACTGGTGATAATAATCACTAAGAAAAATGGAAGTTGATGTCTTAGGACTGTTTTTGAGTGAGTCATTGAATTATTCACTCAACTGATTCTTTCAAAACACTGATTCATTTAGGAACTACTGTGTGTTGCTGATTTGACTTAGTTTAGAACTGTTTTTATTGGCAAAAATAGACAACGTAAAATGTAAATTTGCAATATTAACTTCTTGTTTATTAAACTTTTGTATAAAAGCAATGTCATATCACAATCATGCCATTGGTCTAAATATTAGCATGTCTGTAATCACCTGCGCTGAACAACAAATCTCATGTGATATTGCTCAAATGAGTCATGAAACATAGGAAGACAACATGGTGAATGATCATATACCTTGACTTTTGAAAACTTCAGTTGACCTTCGTGCACACGATTGACTTTTTTTTCTTGCATATCATGTGCGGGGCTCCGTAGTCATGTTATTCCAAAATGTGAATTATTTTGTAGTGATATAACATTAAAACAGGCATTCCAAAAAAAAAAAAAAAAAAAATGAAAAAAAGATTAAATAAAGAACTTTGACATGATCAGTACATTCAGAACTGGGTTGAAATGTATACCTGTGTTTTTTAATTATATCATAGCAACACTTGCGACACAACCATCTAACATCCCCTAAACACCTTAGAATATACCTAAATATGCCTTATCAACATAGGAAAACCCTAGCAACCACACACAACACCCTAGAATCATCACAATGGGTTTCTTAAAAAATAGTTTCTTTTTGTTTTTCAGAAATAGAAGAAACATTTATGTTTTTCACAAATCTGATTTGTTTGCCATGAAACATTCATAAATCATTTTAAAGATTTAGATTGTCATAGATTATAACTAAAATAATTGTAGTTATAAGTCATGAGAAATGAGTCGTTTGTGTCTCCCTGCTTTGGACTGACTGAAACCATGTCAAGTTATGGCCAGTTTGGATCAGTGATAACGTTACATTTCTATCTTAAAGTAAAAGGCATGTGTGTGTTTTCTCTGGTTCATTTCTCAGCTTGGCTCCGGCGTACCGAGTGTCTTCTCAGTGTCTGAAGGACAGATAGGCCATGCATTATTAAGGCAGATCATGCTCTTCAGTGTGACTGCTGCATCACTCATGTGCTATGATGCTGCGCTCAGCTTCTGCTGTTAAACTTCCCTGTGTAGGCAAAACTGGACAGAATTAAGTCACGTAGAACATTTGAGGTGCCTTTTAATGCGAGTACTTCCTAAGCTGGAACTTCATCATTTCAATAGCCAATTATGATTTCTGTTTTAATGGCTTTCAGTAATAAGTAAATGGAGGTCGTATGGTATTACCATTTTAAACATGCACGATGACAACACCATGATTTTCTTTGAATTACTGTGTTATATGAATATGGTCAGGGCCGTGACTACATTTTGAGGGGCAGTGGCCCAAACCAAAAAAAAGGGGGCAGTTATTTTGGGGGTAGTCCCTGCCTTTAATATAAACATGAGCCTCTTATGCAGCCAATGTGGGGGGTAAAAACTCCTGTACACTTCTGTACACTGGAGAAGGACATATGGATTATCATGACGTGTTCTTAATATGTCCCTAATATGGACAAAGGCATCCAGCTATCTCTGTGTAGCTGAATAAAAAGAAGATAGAAATGCATTGACTGATTAAAGGTGGGGTAAGCGATATATAAATGCGACTCTCACTAAAGCCAACAGCACAGCAGCTCCAGACACACAATGACACTCAAACGCAGTGTTACTCACGTGTGGAGCGACACAAAGCAACCTCCGCGTCTGTTTTCAGGCCTTCCCGCTTCTCTCTCTTCAGCGCTGGAAAGCTTTTCTACTATTAACCCGCGTCCCAAAGCTATTGCCCAGTCATAACCCTTCATTTTCCAGGGATTTCTTCTGAGCTTTTCTCTTTTGTATTGTGTCTCATCTCTATTTCTGCAGTCTTTCTTCAGATCTCCCTCTTGCTCGTTCTCTCTCCTCCGCCATCATACGTCCCCTAATGCTGATTGGCTTACCAGCCACTGTGGCTAGTGGTTTTTCAAAGTTACTAGCCACTCAGCATTTTCACTGGCCACAATTTTGACATTAATACCATGGGGAAAAACTGCCATATAGATATTTTTTATATTATCTCATAATTTGCCAGCAGGTTTATTAGGCTGCTGTCACTTTAAGAGCTGACGCACCGATCCATTATACTGTTACTCATGCGTTTTCTTTCTCAACTGTTTACGTTCACTTAAAACATAACTGACTGTTTACGTATATACTCGCCATGACCGGCATTTCGACATTATTTTGTGTGTATTTGACTGTTGAAGTGCAATAAAATAACTCAATTTAGTGCTGAGAGGCGGCTTATGTGCGCACACACTTTGGTTGTGAACGAGAATGAGTAAAGTGTGCAGTACGTGCAATAACACGCTGAAATTCAAGCCCTGTAACACTAACAATACTCATCTGGAGCAAATGAAAGGAGTGAGTCAGGAGAGACGGGATTGTGTGTCACTCGCTGTTGGAGAGAGGAGAGAGAGAGAGAAAGAGCAGCTGGTATCATGTACCTATTCTGCGTATTTCAGATAATTCAGTATCGATATGTATCGAAAAATCTATATTTTTGACCACACTAGATTGCACTTTATTATTTCAGATGCTTTTTTGAAGACTACAGTTAAACATTTTTTTTATATATTACATATTTATTTTCTTGATAATACGCATATGCATAGCTGTCTTAATGGGCTTTTTTTTTTATCTTGACTAGTCTTCACTAGGTTATGCGAAAGCAATAAAAAAAATAATATATATATATATTTTATGGTTTGCATTCTCGAAACACCAGGTGAGCGGCCGGATCGCATCAAGAGTTTTCTGTTGGAACGGTGTCGTGGTAGTGTCCCCTAAGTTAATAATGATCTTTGTGACGGAAGTGAATCAATCAAAACTAACTTTAGCTGGACAATAACTTTATTCTAGAGCTGCTGTAAAGCCAAAACAATCTCTGTCACTTTAATTTCTTATTATCTCTGTAAAGCTGCTTTGAAACAATCTATATTGTTAAAAGCGCTATATAAATGAAGATGACTTGACTTCAGCTGCAACTTCACTATAAAACTAAGGGGTTTAATAAAATAAAACTGATTATTATTTATATAATTAATTGTATATAATCTAAGATTATTGGAGTATGTTTATTGGATTATTGGAGCACAAAATTTCGTGTTTAAGTCAATGTATTAGTTGAAGCACTAAAATTACTAGCAGGAAGTAAATAAAAACTAAACCTTAAATAATAAATATCAATTAAACCTAAATAGTAATATAAAACAAATATATACAACCTAATACAAATGTCAAAAGAAATATAATAGTATATAAATAATACTAAAATAACACTATCAAACAAGGGTGGATGGATGGAAAGAAATTGGAAACCATTATAGAGAAGGTAAACCAGAAACACTTGTTGATTAAAGAACTTAAACTTTATTTAAGTATTTTGGGTACTTGGGTATCAGACAAGTTAAAAGAAAACAATTAAAAAGCAATCCTTAAAATATAAACGAAAGTTTAAATCTACCAATCAAAACAGAAGAAAAGGAGAGATATTCACTAACAAGAAACACCATGCTATTACTCTTCTGGACACACCATGGGGTCATTTGAATGCTTTTTTGGAGTATGAAAATCATAATCATCCAGTGCCATGATATATTAAAATACTACGGTTTTCCCATCTGTTACCATCACTGCACTGTTTTGTAAGGGTTATTAAGATCCAGTATGCCGTAGCTTTAGTCACATTGAAAATCCTCCACTCACTGTCTTTATATTCTTAAAAATGCAGCAATGTCATCATCGATTAAACATTTCTATTTTTGTAATACACCAAATGCAAATCGCCCCATCTGCAGAAATGTATCTCTCATCTTCTCTCCTTCCCTCTTTTCATCAATAAATGTCTGGCGAGCAAGAAGGAGAGAAGGTGCTGTTGTGATGGAGACTATAAATAGTGCTCATGCTATTCTTATCCTTCTCCTCCATGCCCTTTGATGAGATTTGTTTTGTAAGAATGACTGAAGAAAGAAAAAAGAGATAATAAAACAGGAGGATGGGGAGGATGGGTTGGGGGGTGGTGTAAATGAATGACGTCATTGCACTTGTGTTGAATGATGTCTCAGTGATGTGCAGTGCATATGTATAACCGCTGCGGTTCAAAGACTGTGTGTGTGTGTGTGTGTGTGTCTGTGCTGAGACTGCAACACTTTTTATTTCACAAACTGGTCCTGTTCTTTTGCTCAGAAACATTTCTTTGTGGAAATCTGACATTTTTGGGATATTGAAAAAAGTCTATAATGTGTGTGTGTGTGTGTGTGTGTGTGTGTGTGTGTGTGTGTGTGTGTGTGTGTGTGTGTGTGTGTGTGTGTGTGTGTGTGTGTGTGTGTGTGTGTGAGTGAGTGAGATGAAGTGTCCTCCCGTTCTGTTTGTACACCACTAGCCTGAGGCAGTGCCGTGACAGTGTGTGGTGTGTGATAGATATTTTAAGAGACAAAAGCATGTTTGGCCATTGGGGATAAATGACCTGTTAAACACACAAACACACACTGATACACGCTTACATCTGTCAAATAAAAGTACATTACAGCCCATAGAACTCATTCAGCTATTTTCTGATGCTCTACATCATAAATATGATTTATGATGCTTTACTTCCATATGCAAGTAAAGGACTTGTGAAACAAATATGTACAGGTTTCACACTTTGTAATGCCAAATTAAAAGTTTTTCTTTTTGACTAACATACTCCCTAACCTGCTCTCCTGTAACTTTACAATGCCCTATATAATTTTTTTTTGCCAAAAAAGTATATTTTTACCATAAATAATTGTCAGTAAAAGTTTTAGTATACAACTATAATACATAGCAATTACTTTAACAGGCAATTATGTATGGAAGCTTGTTTCCGCCACTGAATAAAAATGTAATAAAGGTAATTGCGACTTTTCATCTCGCAATTCTGACTTTATATCTCGCAATTCTGACTTTTATATCTCGCAATTCTGACTTTATATCTCGCAATTCTGACTTTATATCTCGCAATTCTGACTTTATATCTCGCAATTCTGACTTTTATATCTCGCAATTCTGACTTTATATCTCGCAATTCTGACTTTATATCTCGCAATTCTGACTTTATATCTCGCAATTCTGACTTTATATCTCGCAATTCTGACTTTATATCTCGCAATTCTGACTTTTATATCTCGCAATTCTGACTTTATATCTCGCAATTCTGACTTTTATACCTCGCAATTCTGACTTTATATCTCGCAATTCTGACTTTTATATCTCGCAATTCTGACTTTATATCTCGCAATTCTGACTTTTATATCTCACAACTCTGACTTTTATATCTCGCAATTCTGACTTTATATCTCGCAATTCTGACTTTTATACCTCGCAATTCTGACTTTTATATCTCGCAATTCTGACTTTATATCTCGCAATTCTGACTTTTATATCTCGCAATTCTGACTTTTATATCTCGCAATTCTGACTTTTATATCTCGCAATTCTGACTTTATATCTCGCAATTCTGACTTTTATATCTCACAACTCTGACTTTTATTTTTCGCAATTCTGACTTTTATATCTCACAACTCTGACTTTATATCTCGCAATTCAGAGAAATAAAGTCAGAATTGTGAGATAAAAGTCCCAATTATCTTTTAAAATGTTTTATTCTGTGGCTGAAACAAGCTTCCATAATTATGGGTTTTTAATTCATCTTAGTATATATTTTTTAAAGCATATTATTTCTATAATGTGTGCTATCTATAAAGATATGCTAAAGTGTGCTTCTTTTTCACAAGGGAACAAAGAAAACAAAAGGAAAACTCACTTAAGCTGTCAGTGTAAAATTAATAAATGTTTTATGATCCAACCACAAACATTTGTGATCGGTTCAGTTTCATTCACTCTAAGAACAAAAGTACCACGTTTGCAATCTTCAACATCCTGTTGGCTTAATAAGAAGTATTAAGAATCATTTACTCTTAAAATGCAAACTGTAATCATTGATTGGTATAATCAATCAATTTAAATATTTGAAGATTCACAATAAATAGTTAAAATAAGACACCTTTTGGACATTTTTTCTGATTTGTCTTAAATAAGTCCTCCTAAATGTTCCTCTGCTAATTAGTTTCTGTGTTCAACTCGACCTTTTTAACATCCATAATAACACTGATTATTGAAGTTGTGTGACATCAAGCCATCTTCATAAGTCACATCCCATCCAGATAATCATTTTTATATTTCCTTATGTAATTGCGTTATGCTCTCACAAATTATTCATATGCAGCCAATGGTATATAAATACTACAGATCTACATGCATAATCAAGTCACATGGTAGACTTCAAAACAGCATTGCCAGCAGAACTGTAATGTTAATCATTGCACATGGATTTATGTTCAGTAAATCACAGTAAATCACGCAAAAAGGACAAATTCATTGAAAGTCCACTTTTCCTTCCAACACGTTCGACAGCCGTAGGAGTTGATGATGAAATGAAGCTGTCATATTTAGAATATGTTTAGATCTTTAATTATAAATTGAGCATGAGATATAAACGGTAACAGAAGAAAGACTTGGACAAAGGCATCGTCTTACCGCACCAGATCAGTTTCATATCAGACCTGTCGTCATCATAATCCACTTTCCTGTACTCAGGCTTAAAGGGCGAACAGAGAAATGCTTCTATGGTTTCAGGATCGCTCTCATTATAGGCATAAACGCTGTGCGGGTCATAAGGGTCAGGTCAACACCAATATTAGATGGCTGTTAAATGGATTCTGAAACTGCAGTATGAAATATGAACATTGGCGTCACTAAACTAAATTCCAAAAATAATAATTTTTCAGTGTCTCACGCAATGAGGATCTTGTTTTTTAGACAATACGTCCATTTAAATAGTTCATGGTGGTACTTAAATCTTGAATATCTTTTATTGTAGGACAATTCCTTATTAAGGAATTTACAGGTCAGTGTAATTAAATGAATAGTTCATCCAAAAGAAGATATTTGAAGAACTTACGTATTTTTGTCCATACAATGAAAGTCAATGGGGTCCAAAAGTTTCAAGCTCCATAAAAGACATATGTATTTTACCTCAGTGTTTGTGTCATAATGACTTTAAGTCATGTGAAATGCAACAATGAATGAAGTTCACCATATTTGGCCTTTGTATAGGTTTGTTGATCAATGATTTGATTGGATATTTACCACTTAAACTTTGCTCGCGTTACAAATCATACAAAATGATTGTATTCTGAAAAATGTGGTCACGTTTACCTTTAGTTTTCCAGTTATTTCTACAGTGTTCCAAGTGATTGGGAATTTCGCAGCAGATTTCCCAAAGCAGATTTCACAATGGGTTGTTTAAGGGAATTTTTCATCATTGACCAACAGAAGCTGGCTGTTTAAAAGCTGTCCTTCACACTACACTATTGACTAAATACTTTTTTTGCTCACAAAATTTCGCTAATTTGACCAGATTGTATTAAACCGCTGGAGTTGCATGGATTATTTTTACGCTTTTTCGGAACTAAAAACTTTTGTAACCCTTTGACTTACATAGTATGGATAAAAACAGCTGAAACATTCTTCAAAATACCTTTATTTGTGTTCTGCATAAGAGTGATCTATCCATTTAATTTCTCTTTTTCTAACATAAAAATGACATCTCATTTTTGAGACGATATGAGACTTTATTCCATGGTCAGTTTTCTAAACGGCATCTTCACTGATTAGGTTTCTTTGATTCTTGTTTCACTGCAGAAGTTTAGTGAATCCTGAATGATTCGAGTCCTTTAAGATTTGCTATGTTCACGTGTATATATGTCACCATATACCCTCAAGCGTTTAACATTGACCAGTCCTTATGTATTTGGGCCAAGGACAGACTAAACCATTTTGAGAAAATCAGGGGTTAATGGCAATCGACAAGGGGTTCGTCTTTCACACATGGTCAGCTGCTTAAATTAGGCAAGTATGCATGCTGTAGAATACTAACATCTGCCTTTTCCAGTGTCATCGTATTAATTTTGTTACTTTAACTTTGATTTTATGCATAAAGAAAGTGTGCTCTGATTTACTTGCTCACATAAATCTCATTAATTTTCCCTGTCCCCTGTTTATGATATGAATCTGCCTTGTGACCTCTGGATTAGCAAACATTTTGTGTTTAGTTCTAAGGAAGACGCAGTCATAATTGATATGGCATGGGTATTAATTACTGAACATTTTATCTAGGGCAAAGCTTTCACGGTCCTAAACTCTGCTTGTTCCGACTATAGCGGCCGACGGAGGCATTGCTAAGTGAATCTTGGAGGGATTTTGGAAGGTGGAGAGTTAAAGAAAGAGCAGCAGTGCAGTGCGGTTGTGTTGTTTAAACTTGTCATCTTGTTAGACTCCTTAATAATTGATAATCTCTCCCCCATACTTCATCTCTCTCTCTATCATGCATCCTTATTCATTAAGTGTTTGCTAAAGCAAGCATCACTATTGGCCTTCTATTCCACATACATAGTCATTTGAACAAAGCCTTTGTATTATTTAGAGCAGTTGTATTACAGACATGAAGGGAAGCTCAAAAAGAGCAAAGATGTGCAATTTTTACCTTGATGATAAAACGGGCCAAATATGTAAACATATTTACATTGAAGAAAGGGACCTGGACCATAGAGACATGTGGTGCATTTCCATTTCCTAAAAACATCATTAGCCATCTATGTTTGCAAGTTCTCTTGTTAGCAACATAGTTTAACAATACTGTGTTTCCAGCATCACAAAGTTGTGTGGTTGGATCTACAGCTCTCATCCTGTGGTTAGAAGTGTAGTTTCTTGCTAGTATGACATGGGCTGTGTCCGAAAGCTTGAAAGATGCTTTCCAAGGTAGGAAGGCATCAAGGCACGTCTGAACCCAATGTTAGCTTCACTTCCTGTCTCCTGAGATAACTTGATCAGGGGTGCGTTTCCCGTACAACGCCGTAACTCGCTGCTTAGCTACCATAATACGATGCATCGTTGAAGAAATCAAGCTAGTCACGACTGTTTCCCGAAACCGTACTGTTGGAAAGTGGTAGTTCGTCCACGTTGGTTAATGATGTCACGCACATGGTGGAGTAATAACTCCATTGAATGAATCTGTTTGAGATCGAATTAATGCTAGATGGTTTTTTTAGATGTTGCAATCACATAGCAACACCCTAGCAACCAAAAATAACACCCTAACATGGTGGCATCACACCAACAATCACTCAGAACACCTTAGCAACCATATAACGACGCTCTAGCAACCATAGATAACACCCTAGCATAGTGGCAACATACCAACAATCAATCAGAACACCTTAGCAACCATATAACAACACCCAAGCAACCACAAATAACACACTAGCATTGTGGCAACACACAAAAATCACATTAAAGGGCACCTATTATGGAATTTTGAAATTTACCTTTCATGTAGTGTGTAACATAGATCTAAGTGAACAAAAACATCCTGCAAAGTTTGAAATATGAAAGTGCACCGTATATAAAGTTATTGTCTTTCAAAAGTAAGAGTCGACTCTGAGTCATTTTTATGAATCGTTAGAAGACCGAAGCTTTCTCTCTGACTAGATGACGTCAACTTGTCAAGTTATTTGAATACGATACGCCCACTTATTGCGCTCCAAGGCCAGGGGAAACATCAGGGCGACGAGCCGCTGTGTTCTGAAGTGCGACTCAAAAGCCAACTATTTTCATCTGCCCAAGGAGGAGCATTTGAAGACTAAGTGGCTACAATTCATATATACAACTATACCACAGAAGTATAGTCCGAGCCTTGTGCTTTGTTCGCGCCATTTTGAAGACGATTGCTTTTTAAATGCAATCAAACTTGGATTCGCGAGTCGGCTGATATTGAAGGAAGGTTCAGTTCACAACCTGTAAGTGTTATTAAAAATTGTTGCTTTTATATTTTATGTAGCATGCTTAATAATTATTTAGTTTATTGTGTAAGCACCGTTTAGCTTCTAGGTCTTCAATGACAATTGTATTGAGATATGTGAAGTGTTTGTCGTTGTTTTCGGAGTTGTCTTAAAGAATAGAGTAATACCTCGTAGTAACGTAAGTGCTTTTTTTTTTTTGTAAAAACTTTATGTTTATGCATCGGGCTAATGCAAACAAAGACTGATTGTGCTTTTACAATATGAACTCTGGGCTATGCTCGCTAACATAACATTAAATTCTTTGTCTTATTTTTAGTTTTTTTACTACAAACTACAAAGCAGTACTATAATCATTATTATAACACGATTTAATTGATAAAAGCATCATTGTACTCCGTGTTAAAAATAAGTATTATCTCTGTAAACACTGCTGGGTCATCTGACCAATCAACGCAGATTAGCGTCGCGCAAAGGAGGGGTTTGAAAAATGAGTCGTTGAACGAATCATTTGGGAGTCGGTGAGCAAATCAGGTAAAAATAAATGCATATTATACGACAACGAAAGTGTTTTTTGACATTGCATGCACGTAAAACTGTTGTTGGGGACTCCCTAAACAACATTAGGAACATTTTAAATGTCATAATAGGTGCCCTTTACAGTTTTTTACGATCGCTATGACAGTTTTTTCAATACATTTAACAATTTTCCTAAACTCTTAACACACCAACACACCTAAAACACACAATTGGCAAAATGGTTAATTTCATGCTCAAAATCACACATTGTAAACTAAACTCCAAAACTAATTTTCAAAATACAATAAATACACTAACACAATACACTATATCTCACAAAATACTGCAAACATGTTTCAAAATCAAATAATTATTCAAAACACTAACACATGTTCTCTTCCAGCAGTAACATTTAGTCGATCATAACACAATGACAAAAAGAACAGTAACATCAGCTGAAATTACAGAAACTGCATTAGTTTATGTGTCAGGTCTGCCCTTATACAATAGACAGTATATTGTATTGAATGTACATTTTTCTCTACATTTTTGTTTTGTTGAGTTTAGTAAATGCATGCATTTCTTTTACTGTATTTTGCTGCAGAAATTCAATACAAAAATGAATGACCATCTCAGAGTAGCTTTGTGTACAGTTTATGGAAAAAAAAGACAGACAGACACAGAATTGCTGCAGTGAAGACTTTATTTGCAAAAGGACATTACTGCAAGATATACCTCTCCCTTGTCCTGGTCCTCGTCTTCCTCTCCCCCCGTGCAGGCTTTTTTTTTTTCTGAGTGTAATTCCTTGGATATCAGCTGTAATTTATATATTTGCAAAACTTCAATAAGCTGTTTCTCAGTAGCAATGGAATAAAATACAGGGAATATATTTGTGTTTCAATTCACAATATGAACAGCTGACTTTAGCCTATATAAGTTATGTTTAGAACATGATGTTATCTGTTCTGACACAGTGTGAAAGCATTTGTAAATTTGGCAGTAAAATAACATTGTTTTGGTATTGGTTGAGCTTGTGTGTAAAAGAAGTTCAAGCATTTTAAATTTGTGTTAACTGTATGCATTTTGTGTCAAAGCAACAAGAAATGTGTTACTTGTATAGCCTACAAAGACGGATGTTGTGCTAACTGTGTTAAGAGTTTAGGAAACTTGTTAAATGTATTGAAAAAACTGTCATAGCGATTGTAAAAAACTGTAAGAACACCTAGTCAAGTCATCTTCATTTATATAGCGCTTTTATCAATATGGACTGTTTCAAAGCAGCTCTACAGAGATAATAGGAAATTAAAGTAACAGATTGTTTTGGCTTTACAGCAGATCTAGAATAAAGTTATTCTCCAGCTACATTTGGCTTTGATTGATTCACTTCTGTTGCAAAGATCATTAGTTACTACAGTTTTTCTCGATTGTTTACAAGCATGCCTCATACTCTCAGAACTCTACACACAAATCAAAAAACACACACACACAATGGGCAAAATCCCTCAATTCTCCTGCAAAATGAAACTTTACATTCAAAACAATGTTATTTCTTCTCAAAATTGTATTTTGTTTTCAAATGACACACACCATATGAATAGACAATTATAAGAACCAGTTGAACACTGATGTGCTCAATGTAAAACACTTCTTCTCCATTCATCATAATGACTGAGGCCTTTTTTGTTCAGTGTTACACTTACTACAGACAGTACATGCATAAGTGTTGTAAAATATTTGAGAATATTGTTTTTATACTTTTATACACACAAATACACGGTAACAAATATATTTAATTTTTCCCACAAAAACAATGTACACAGTGTACATCCCAACACAAAGTTGCCCATACATTGGTCTACATACAAAACAACAGAAGAATTTACTGCATACAGTTACAGTAAAAAAAACTTTAACTTAGGGGCCGCTTACACGACACCGTTCTAACAGAAAACCATTAATGCAATCCGACCTGCTCATTTGCTCGACAACAGTGCCTGGTGGCTCGAGAATGCAAACCTTGAAATAGGTTCCAAGGTGCAGGTGTTTAGAAAATAAAAAATTATCATCTCCGTGCAAACTTCAAAACGCGAATCTGTGAAAACGCTGACGGCGTGCATATATGCGTATTACGTGTTTAGTCTAGGTATGCGCATTTGAATATACAGGTGCTGGTCATAAAATGAGAATATCATCAAAAGTTACCAGGACATGTTCAGAACACTTCATGCTTCCTTCATTTTCCAGCAGGATTTGCACCGGCCCACACTGCCAAAAGAACCAAAACCTGGTTCAATGACCATGGTATTACTGTGTAATTTCATGTAATATTCTAATTTTCTGGGATTTAGATTTTGTGGGTTTCATAAGCTGTAAGCCATAATCGTCTAAATTATAACAAATAAAGGCTTTAAATATCTCACTTTGCATGTAATGAGTCTATATAATATATTATTTTCACCTGTTAAGTTGAATTCTTGAAATAAATCAAATTTTTGATGATATTCTAATTTTATGACCAGCACCTGTATACGCGCAGGCATGTAGTCTTTCTCTAGAAATTGACCTCAACAAACTACCTGTCTGGCCTTAAAAATTCATAATACAGATTTTTTTTTTTATCGCTTCTGCGTGTCCATGCGAACCGGAATTATTTTATCTGTACAGAGGTAAAGGGAAGGGAGGGAGGTCTTCACAGGGGAGAGTCTAGTTGACACATCAGGACTGCGTTGTCGTGTCCAGGCGCAGGTCCTTCATCAGATCTGGATCTGGATAAATCTGGATAAACAGAGAGACTAATATTAGCGTAGACGCCATCCTTCTTATGATGTAAAGAGTACATCAGGATTTATGGGATGTGTTCCCGGGTTCCAGCTGACCTAATCTATGCAGCCTAATATTGAATTATAGAAATTGATAATGTTCTATGTATAAGCTAGGTCAAAGAGATGTGTTTATAGTCTAGATTTAAACTGACAGTGTGTCTGCTTCCCAGACAATGTTAGGAAGATTGTTCCAAAGTTTTGGTGCTATATAGGAAAAGGATCTACCGCCAGCAGTCGATTTTGATATTCTAGGTATTATTAACTGGCCGGAATTTTGAGATCGCAGTAGACGTGAAGGACTATAATGCGTTAAGAGCTCGCTCAAGTACTGCGGAGCTAAACCATTTAGTGCTTTGTAAGTAATCAGCAATATTTTAAAATGTATACAATGTTTAATAGGCAGCCAATGCAGTGTTGACAGAACGGGGCTAATATGGTCATACTTCCTGGTTCTAGTAAGAACTCGAGCTGCTGTGTTTTGGACCAGCTGTAGTTTGTTTGTTAAGCGTGCAGGGCAACCACCCAGTAGAGCATACAATAATCTAGCCTTGATGTCATGAACGCATTAACTAATTGTTCCGCATTTGTCATTAAGACCATATGACGTAATTTAGATGTATTTTTAAGATGGAAGAAAGCGGTTTTACAGATACTAGACACGTGACTTTCAAATGAAAGATTGTATCAAAGAGCACACCCAGGTTCCTAACGACGACGAGGACTTGACAGAGCAGCCATCGAGTGTTAGACAGTACTCTAGGTTATTACGTGAGGAAGTTTTTTGTCCAATAATTAGAATCTCTGTTTTTTCAGAATTTAGTAGTAGGAAATTACTAGTCATCCAATTTTTTATATCAGCTATGCATTCCGTTAATTTTGTGAATTGGTAAGTTTCGTCAGGGCGTGAAGAAATATAGAGCTGAGTATCATCAGCATAACAGTGAAAACTAATGCCATGCTTCCTAATGATGCCTTTGCAACCACATAGCAACACCCTAGAAACCTCAAATAACACCTTTGCATTGTGGCAAGACACTAACAACCACTCAGAAAACCTTAACCAGCACATAGCACACCCTAGAAACCGCAAAGACCACCATATCATTGTGGGTAGTGCACAGGCAAACACCACTC
>JARPMJ010009916.1:0-21584 GCA_033366665.1 Phoxinus dragarum
TCTTTCTTTCGTTATTTCATGATTAACACTAGATCCATTATTTGATTCTTTCTTTGTTTTTCTTGTTTCTTGTATATATATATATATACACACACACACATATCTTAATCTGCTTCCAATGATTAAGTCAAAATCTTTTGTGAGTCTCCTAAATTAATAAAAGGAAATTTAATTATAGTTATTAGTCTATTAAATTTGTATTTTAAAAAAATCACTTTCATTAAAATAACTTTAATTTACAATAATTATGCCTAAGACTTAATTTATTTTACATTTTCTTGAAATAACTTTCATCAAATCCACATACTGCTCAGAACCCGTTCATTTACGGTTTATTTGAGTTTCATTAATAGGCCTATTTTAAATTAGCTTTTATTTTATATTTTTAATTTTCACATTAATTCTAGTTTAAAGTTTAGTCATTTTGTTATGTGCTTTTGTCAATGTATTAGTTATATATAGTTATATTATGTATTAGTATTTTTTTTAATATTGCTATATAGGTTTAATTTATTTTTATTTCAACTTTATTTTTATTTATTTCCAGTTAATAATTTCAACTTATTTCAGTTTATTGCTAAGGCAACATTTCAAATTTTCGTTTAGTTTTTCAAATAATATTTATATTTTATTTTATTTCAGCTTTATTTCATGAATGAACAGAAATGTTTTGAATAGTTTTAGTTAACGATAATAATCTTGCTCAGAACCAATGTCAGTTGTCATGGAAAACAACATCAATTAAAAACGTTTAATTTGTACCATTTAGGGCTTGTGTAGGACACATAAAGCATCACTGTAAAAAATATTGTCATAATTTGTTAATAATCACAACTTTTTTATCTTTTGTCAAATCAACTTCGATAACTAATGTGTGAGGATAACATACTATTTTGAGTTTCTGTTTATTAAACCATTCTTCTTCATTGTATTAACTCAAATGTTTAATTACAACGAACTAAAAAAATGTAAGGCAACAAGGTAACTTGCTTTTTTAAGTTAAACCAAAAAATTTTTTACAGTGTGGTCATATTCTGATGCGTCATTATCATTTGGTCTCTCTTTTTTTGAATGCCCCATGACTTTAGCCTGTTGTGTTGTGGAATCTGGTGTATTATCATTCAGAACTCAGAAAGCTGAAGATTAGAGACACAAAACTCACCCAGAACACGGAGCCGCAGTATTTCTCTAAAGCAGCGGACATGTTTCTTCCATCCCACTGACCAGCAGCAAACACAGAAGATGCTTTTCCTCCACTAAACACCACTCTGATCCTCTCAGCGCTCAAGCTATTACTCTTGAGGAAACGTCACATAAACCTCGAGGTGATCTCCTGAACCTGAACTCTGGGCTTCTGAGAGACGTCACCCACATCGGCTCGTCTAGCTGAGTGACAGTGTCGTCTCAGAGCGTCCCGTCCGTTGTGACAGAACTAACGCATACACATTTAACCTTTCCCCACTTGTTGAAAAAGAGACAGCCCAGAGATTACTATTCAGTTTTCATTACTCACCCGTCTAAAGTCCAGATGCACCATGGTTATGTACATGTGAGGAGGGGGAGGGATGGACACTCACACACACACACACAGAGATACTCACACACACATACACTCATTCACTCGCTCTCTCACACACACACACACACACACACACACACACACACACACACACACACACACACACACACACACACACACACACACACACACACGCAGAGATACTCACACACACATACACACATACAATCATTCACTCGCTCACACACACACACACACACACACACGCAGAGATACTCACACACACACACACGCAGAGATACTCATACACACATACACTCACTCACTCGCTCACGCTCACACACACACACACACACACACACACACACACACACAATGGGAAACAGCTATTTTCCGTTTTCTTTTCTCTGGCTGTTGTTGTTGTAGGTAGGGTTTCCTGCCATTATAAAAGCATTAAAGAAAGATAAACAAAGGATGGCTACTTATGGTCAGTCTTATGTAACAAACATATTGTAGTTATAATCATGAAATTACTATCAATTTGTTTGAATTAAAACATTGCAAACACTTTATTTTGATGGTCCACCAACAGACTTTCTACAAAACTACAAAAGTAACTTTGCAACTACAGGTCAACTTATTCTACTACGGTCCACTAATACTCTAATGAGAGCTAGTTGACATGTAAACATTATTTATAGTCACAGGGGAATATCAAAATAAAGTATAACCAAAACATTTATTTAAATAAATAAAAAATACATTTAATCTAATTTATTTAGGATACTTTCAATCCCATAAAAGTTGCAACAAGTTAACAATGTGAACTTAAGACAAGGTAATTGCTAAAGTAAACACACACACACACACACACACAAATAATACATAAATAAAGTAATAATTATCTGTACATTCTTGCTTTATAGATTAGATTAGGTTTATGTTGTACAACGAAAACATCACACTAAATGCTGTCTAAATTCAAAGCTGATACAAGACTATTGACACCAAACAAGGCTTAGTGTATGAAGAAAAATATGTAGGCAATGTATATGCATAAAATATAACTTAAATTCTTCAAAATACTGTAAGACAGGTGTTGTTTCACATTGTGATCTTCTGCCTACTGATCATGTTTACAGTTAATCATTACATCTGTCAGGATAAGATACAGTGTGTGCTGTGAGTCATTGGGGATTCAAGGACACATCAGCATGACAGGCAAAATTACAATTACACAGCATTTTGCTTCATAATTGTTTCTCTAATGAAAATTATTTTTTCCTACTTTTGAACAATTAGTAATTTCAGCTGCTGGTCATAGAAGTGCTGTATCTGCTGAGCAAAAACGCCTAGGGTTACGTTAAGCATGTAACCCGGATACAGGGAAGGAGACCAGGTGTCTGAAGCACGTGTACAAACACGCCAGACAACGGCCGATGCAGTGCGATGACGTTGTAGGGTGCGCCCCCAGTGTATAAGAAGGGCTCCTGAGAACACGTCAGATTCGTATTGTCTGAAGGAAAACACTGTGTCTCATACCCTTTCTCAATGAACCGGGGTTACATACTTAACCATGGATGTTCCCTTTCGAGTGTCAGCTTCTGATACCATGGGGATGCCATGCCGACTACGCCATGCTGACCAACGCTTGCTTGTTCTCGAACTAACAAACAATCTAAGCACTAAAGCTCAGAGGCCTCAGCACCGCTAATGCGCGTCGGAGGGCGACCGGGCCTTGCAACCAAAATGGCCTGCTTCTCGGGCTACAGTAAGCATTATAGCTCACTCTGCAGAGAGCAGTTAAAGAGTTTATTTTGTTCAGTGAAAACAATCACGAAAGTCCTGGAGGAATATGAATAAATCCAAATAACAGATGATAAGGGCGAATGGATTAAGACGATGAACTTGAACAGGAAGAAAATCAGTCGGACTGTCCACTCTATATAATCCAGGCAGGTTAGTGATCTAAAGGAAATTCAACTTAGAACAAAATCGAAGCCCACAGAGATGGGGCAATAACGATAAACTCTAGACGAGAGAACAAAAACGCTGAGAAAACAACAACAAACTGACATGGAATAAACTGGGGTTTACATCAGGGAAAACAATGAGCAACAGGTGAGTATGGGCTTGATTAGACTCTTTATCTGCTTCGATGTTGAATGAGTCAGCCACACCCACAAAGGTGACAGACACAATAGGAAGACAACAGCAATGAAAATACAGAACTGAACCATGACAGTACCCCTCCCGCTAAGATTGCCTCCTGGCGATCATAGGGCGATTGAACTGTTGATTGTAATCATCAATTCTCATCACTGTAATTCTCAGCATGGTTAGCTAACCTTGCCGAACTGTGCTGGTAGAAATGTCACTGGAAGAAAGCCACTTTTTTTGACCGACGATATATATGGGAGGTTTCAAGCGATGGCAATCGGCCTTAACCTTGGTGCGTGCACCCACCTGGAAAAGCATCTGTCTGGCCTTCTCCATGTGCGCCAACACCTTGGACAACGGCGTGAGCAGAGGGGGACCGTGACAGACAAAATGGTGACAGGCCTGTAGATGACTCTGGCACGTTATGCACATACTCAATCCATGAGAGCTGCTGACTCCAGGAGGAGGGGTTCTGTGAAGTAAGACACCACAATGAGCGCTCCAAGTCTTGGTTAGTCCGCTCAGATTGACCGCTTCTCTAATAGTGGCCCCCCAGCAACCAATAAAACTCTTTCCAAAATTGGAAATAAATTGGGGGTCCCTATCAGACACCACATCTGTTGGGAGGCCATGAATGCGAAAGATGTGATCAATGACCACAACCGCTGTCTCTCTGGCAGAGGGTAATTTAGGCAGAGGAATATAAGGAGTCACCTTCGAGAACCGGTTCACTACGGTTAAGATAACTGTGTTTATCTGGGAGGGGGAAGAAGGGCCATGACAAAATCTAAGGAAATGTTGGACTAGGGTCTCGAAGGGGCTGGAAGCAGTTCAAGGAACCCAGCAGGAGCTCGACTGGAAGTCTTAGAACTGGAACAAACTGAACAGGTCAAAACAAACTGGGGCACATCCCGGACGTTGGATGGCCACCAGAACTGCTGCCTAGTGAGGAAAATAATGCGACTTACTCCTGGGTGACACACTACCTTGGAACAATGACCCCGCGGAATGACATCGGAACATAAACTCTCTGGCCTGAACAAACAACCCAGTGGAAACTTCACGGACCTTCGATTTGATTTCCCACACCATCATGCCCACCACAAGACCTTCAGGTAGGATGGGGACCAGGGAAACCCAGAAGCTCGGATAGATTAAACAAACTGGATAGAGCTTGATGTTCTTGGAACCCGGATGATATAAGATAGAGAATTTAAAACAAGCAACAACAAAAATAGCCCCCCGAGACTGCCTGGAGTTTAATCGCTTGACGGATTGAATATACTCACGGTTCTTATTGTTATGTATTTAGTGTTGGTAACTGGGTTATCCTGCAGTTGTTTTCTTACAAAATCAAAATCAGACAGATCAAGCAGAAATAGCGTGGGAAAAAATCCACTGTAAGTTCCCATAGAATCCCATAGTAATCAAAATGTCTACACACACTAGCAGTCTTCATGCCTACTTGAACACTTGGGCCAAATACAGGAAACATGTCATGTAAGTACACAAGTGGTCAAGAGCAAAGACCGCAAGTGTGGGTATTTGGAAAGGCCCAAAAGACCCCGGATGCCCTACTTCCTCCGGCGAGATCCTGAAGTACGTATGATGGACACTTTACTATCCCATGAGGCCACGGGAGAGGATTTATGACTGACAGTGAAGCCACACGACTGATGCTGGAAGGTCCACATTATGATAATGACAACATGGCGGATGTAGTAAATCATGATCACATTCATACTACACAGACTTATACTATATAGCACATACTTTTTAGTGGCCGCGGAGTAATTACTTATTCAAAATAAGCCCCTACTGAAGGGAGTATGTGATTTTGGACGCTGCCAGTGTACATTTTAGAGTCACATCTTGAGACGTCACGTCCTGTTTTTGGTTATTGGTCTGAGATGCGTTCACATTTCAGTCGAACCATACCAGAGTTTGTTTGGAAGCTGAAAAGGTCTCGGTCCGCTGGTTTGGTTCAGATGAACTGCACTAACAGAGCAATCGCACCAGAGATCATTGTAATGCAACCATACCAGCCAAGTGTGAACACAGCCTTAATCCGGTCTGATGTACAGTCTAACCAAATGTATTCAGACACCGTCAACATTTCTCACATTATCAGTTTATTCACTATAGTTTATAAAATGCTAATAAAATATGAGCAGAACTCAGTTGAAACTGACAGGTTTTGTCCGTCCTTCTGTTAGACTCTCACACATGAATTATGTTGAATATCTGTCAGCTGGTAAATTTAACTACACAATTAGATAATACCAGTTTAGCTCAACCAGTGACCAAGCAATGCTTCATTGTGTTCAGTGTGTGTGTGAAAAGAGCATTAGCAATTACAGACAAAACACTGAAGAACACATGATCAGCTCAAAGTGTCAATCATTTTTGGTCCCAAAGTGTTTATAAATGTTACTGGTAGTCACTGTATGAATAATTTTTGGGTATGTCACAGTTTACTTTATTCTGCTCTCCTCACTTACAGAAATCAACTATAGTGTCCTGCACACACTAGTAAAACAATGTAAAAAATGATATCTAATGTGTCCGAATCATTTTTGGTTTGACTGTAATTCACATCTAGTTATGTTCACACACCTATGTACAGTTTGTATTGTTCGTAGTCAATATTTACTTTGTAACAACCAAAAAAAAAAGTGTAAAAAGTGTGTTGAAAAGTGATTGCCTCGATGTATAGTGCTGTGTGGCCACTGTGACATCATCATCATCATCATCATCATCAAGAGTGCGAGGAAAGGTCCATTTACGAAGAGAATCAAAAGTATGGGGAGATTTTATTTCACGGTCTGCAAATCATCACAATGTCCAAAGCTGATCTTGCCGAGTGGTTTTAACCCGTCACAGTTTCACAGTCATTACTGAAGCAGAAGTGGAAGAGTTGTGTGTAGTGTACAGGAGTGCTAGAGGATCTCCGCAGACGCTAGAGCGTGTTCCTCGCGATGGCGTTCAGCGTTCGCACTTTAGTCACGTCCGCCACTTTTACTGCATATTCTGGTACGGACAGAGCGCCTCCCATACTGACAGCACAGTTCCTACAACACACAACAAGAGTCCTTACAAGGCCATTCACATGAGTTACAGCCACTCAAAGTCAAGATCATTACACCTCTCAACAACAGCTCCCACAGTCTTACAGAACCTGGATTTACCGTAGTAAATATAGAGAGTGACACTTTAGTGATTTCTAGACCTGGAATAGTTGAATGCAAATGAATAAAATCTTTAAACGCCAATAGGAAGATACATTTGTAACTCTATACAATAAGACGTCATTTGTTAACATTAGTTAACTAACATAATGTAACAATGAGCAATATATTTTGCAGCATTTATTAACCTTTGTTAACGTTAGTTAATAAACATTTTGCATGTTAGTTCACAGAGCATTAATTAACATTAACAGATACAACTTTTGAAATTTAAAATGTATTAAATGCTGAGATTACATTTAAGATTAATAAATGCTGTTGTTCTTTGTTAGTTCATGTTAATTAACAAAAGTAGTTAAAATCCCCCTGTGGTGTAAATACAGCTTTTAATGTAGTTTATGTGTGTATGTGGTGTTATTAATCTGCTTTAACACACACCATGTGTAAGTTCATAAGTGGACAGCATTGCTGAGTATTTTCTGCTTAAAACTGCAGTGAACCAAAGACAGTCTCAAACACACGGTTTGAGATCGCTGGTGTTTCTGACGTCACACACTACCTTGACCAATCAGATCAACATGTGATCGTCAACCAGTGGATCTCTGAGTGAGTGAGTGAGTGGAGGCGGGGCTCATTTGCATATTCATAGGACTGTGCATACTAAATGAGGCAAGGGTGTCGAGTTACATTCAAGATATTTTAAGGCATGAAGACATTTTTTCAAGGAAAAAACACTTAAATATGTAATTTTGATTATTAAAGATGAGTTTTAAGGGACTAATCTTAACAAATGAAACCTTATTGCACAGGATATCCCATACATTTGTGTAGTTATGCTAATCAGGTAGACATTTTTTAAATTCTTTGGTTTACAGTGTCCATGTTACATGCAGTTACTGTAGTAATAACTATAAATTATGCATAATTACATGTAACTAACCCTAAACCAAACCCCAATTACTCAGTCAGTACTTAAATGCATAATAACACCGTTATAAAGTGTATAATAAAGTGTAATCAATCCTTCTCCTTAATCTTCATCACAAATGACTGGAAAAGACATTTAAATGCATTGGTCTTCAGAACATTCAGCTCTTAAAACTTCTCCTAAAATGCAATTGTTCATTTTCTGTATCACGTTAGGTGACTTATTTTACTTTACAGACACTAGGAGTGTCCATAGATCAAGTTTTGAGAACCAAACTCGGGCCTGTAGTTGTGGACAGTGAGAGCTGAACACCTGAACTTCATGCTGGAGTCTTTGCTGGAGCGAGCGGAGCAGTGGAACTCCTGAACGCCCGAGCCCTCCAGGATCCTCTGAAGGTTTCTCTCGGTGATCCCCCCGCCTGCACACACACACACACGCACGCACACACACACACACACACACACACACACACACACACATCAGCAGGAGCTCGTCTGGACACTGCAGCTGTTATTATTACATTAATGAGGGACTAGATTGAACAGACCTGGCATTATTGCTATTCTGCCTTTTGCCTAATAGAGTGAAGAGAGAAATGCATTATAGTTGGAATGTTTTGTCATAAAAGCAACAATAATATAATGCAAACAAGTCAAAATATCAATTCAGAACAACTTCTGCGCACAACATTTTCAGCGCACTTGTCATAAAGCTACTGTGTGATTGTGTGTGTGTTCTAGGGCTGTAACGATACAGCAAACCCACGATTCGGTTCGTATCCCGATTTCTGACCCACGATTCGATACAAACCGCGATTCTTGCGAGGAGGGAGGATTTTAAAAGCCAAATTATTAAATAAATAAATAGCTAAAGCTATAACTCTGTTTTCTTGTAACAAAATACTTTTGAAAAAACAAACAGAACTATAGGCTACTCCATTGTGGAGATGATTCGAGCATGTAAAAAATTCTTCTGAGGTAACCGAGGCTTACTGTCTGTGCTGTAAACCACAAATAATACATTGCCTATTCCGCATGACCCGCATCTCAAGCGCAGGAATAACGCTTGCCACAAAGTGAACGCGCCTATATAGAGAAATGCACACTTCCTACGAATTAGCTTAAGCAGCCATTTCTTTATGTTTTGAATTAACGTTAAATCAAGTAAAAGTATTTCAAGCTTTCTAAGTTTCGATTCGTTTATGAGGTGAGCTCCAGTTCACCGCGCGCGCCGGTGCCACACACACATAGGCTACAAGCAAACACCGCGCGCTTTGCTCACTTGCTCTGGTGTTTGCTTGTGTGTGTGTGTGTGTGTGTGAGCTCGCGCGCGCGCGTGTGGGGGAGAGGTGCGATTTTGAATAATAATCAAATGATACCCAGCGATCTTCGAATATTATTTTTGCTTGAAATTCCCATACCTAATATGTAAAAGACCCCGTCACAGCCCTAGGATCTATTCTGGACGAGAAAGATAAGTCTGGGAAGGGGTGTGTCGATCGCGATCTGCCTTCTCACACCGCGACACAGGTTCGTGGATCTGAGTGTTGCGATTTCGGTTTAATATCGTAAATCGTTACAGCCCTAGTTTGTTCTGGGACAGCCTTCATGCCTTTGATGCTCTGGTCGATCGACATCGAAGGATGAAACTGATGTATAGAATTATACCTTCTACTGAACGCCTAGATTTGGCGGTCAAAGATTTTTTTTATTTCGAATATACATCCAATAAAATAAAAAAAACTGCACATTCAAATGCGGTACGGCTGCGTTGTTAATGTGAAAAATGGCGGGAAAACTTCTCAGTTGGAGGCAAAAATCATGCAAAGACACACTTGACCAAACCTGCACATCGGTCAGAGCTGTGTGTGTGTGGGTGTGTGTGTGTGTGTGTGTGTGTGTGTGTGTGTGTGTGTGTGTGTGTGTGTGTGTGTGTGTGTGTGTGTCAGCTGAACAGAAAGCGCTCAGATCGAGAGCGTCTGGTCTTTTTGATGATCAATATGTAGATGTGTGAGTAGAAGGGAGTGAATGGCAGTTTGCTATCTTGTGTGCATGTAGCAGCAACGTTACATTACGCTGTGTGTTGAAGTGTGTATCCTCAGGTTACTGATGCACAAACACAGTTTAATGCACTATTACAACCTCATTTTACTTGCATGCACATTAATGAAATTATATTTGATTTAATAAACAATTGTTTCAAAAGTGAATGTCATTTAATTTGACATTCGCTTGCGCCCTCTTGTGGGCATAGGAGACAATACAGCACTTTTTTCCTCTAACATTAAAGGAACAAAGCGACTTTTTGGGGCTTTATCTCATTCCCCGGATCCCCCAGAGTTAGGTAAGTCCACACACACCCTTCTCATCTCCGTGTGTGCTTAACTCGCGCACTGACGCGCACACCACTAGCCTAGCTTAGCACAAATGACAAGGTCACAAGCAGTGCTTCGCCTTCTGAGAATATAGTTCCCAGCAAGGGTGTAGATTTGGTTTGAACATTGGGGGGGTTTTCATGTGATCATGGTATAAATATCGGGGGGGGGGGGGGTTGTAATGCATAGATTTAAATATTGGGGGGGATATCTCCCCCCAACCCCCCAACAAATTACGCCCCTGGTTCCCAGTGTGTATACGGTTAGAAGATGGCTGTGTGTCATGTGACCTTGTTATTTGTACACACGGCGACTATACAAATCACAACATGTAAATAGGAAAATGTTGGCGTTATTTTGTTACTTATTGGGAGCAGTACGCTAGCTGGAGCCATATACCTCCAGTCATTGTGCTAAGCTAGGCTAGCGGTGTGTGCGTCAGACAGAGTTACGGCACGCACGGAGATGAGAAGGGTGTGTGTGGACTTATCTAACTCTGGGGGATACGGGGAATGAGCTAAAGCCCCAAAAAGTCGGCGTGTTCCTTTAAGTATTGCCTTTAGAATTTGAATTTGATTCGATTTTTGCTAATATTTAAAAAATAACTTTGAGGTTAGCTTCGAGTAGTGCAGATGAAGTGTGACCTGTTCCACCAGGCGTTTGATCACAGGTAAGCCTTCCAGTGCAGAGCTGTCACAGCCACTGGTCAGAACCCTCTCGAAGCCCAGCGACACCAGAGCCTCCAGCGCAGCCGCTGGATCCTGGACCATATCAAACGCTGAAGGACACAGGACACCTCAGAGAATCCGATACTGCTGTTTATTACTCAATCATCTTCATGTTCAATAAATGCAGATTTACCTCTGTGGAACGTAACCGGTAGAGGTCGACACGCCGCTGTGGAGAACACACAGATGAAGCATCCGACAGGTGTAGATACATATCTGCATTACTCAACATGATGTGTTCACATTCATACTTACAAGAATTTACTTTGGGAGCAAAACATTTTTATATTAATTTAATCCATCCATGCATCCATCCATCCATTAATCTATCTATTCGTCCATTCATCCATCCATGCATCCAACCAACCATCCATCTATTAATCCATCCATCCATCTATCTATTCATCCATCCAACCATACATCCATCTATTCATCCAGCCATCCATCCATCCATCTATCTATCTATCCATACATCCAATCCTTCCATTCATCCATCCATCCATCTATTCATCCATCCATCCAACCATCCATCCATCCATCCATCCATCTATCTATCCATCCATACATCCAATCCTTCCATTCATCCATTCATCCATTCATCCATCCATCCATCCATCCATTCATCTATTCATCCATCCATCCATCTATTCATCCATCCATCCATCTATTCATCCATCCATCCAACTATCCATTCATCCATCCAATCCATTCATCCATCCATCTATCCATTCATCCATCCATTCATCCATCAATCCTTCCATTCATCCATCCATCCATCTATCCATTCATCCATCCATCCATCCATCAATCCTTCCATTCATCCATCATCCATCCATCCATCAATCCTTCCATCCATCAATCCATCCATCTATTCATCCATCTATTCATCCATCCATCCATCAATCCTTCCATCCATCAATCCATCCATCCATTCATCCATCCATTCATCCATCCATCCATCATCCATCCATCCATCCATCCATACATACATTCAATCATCCATTCATTCACCCTTAAAAAACGACTTTTCTTCTTTGGTCCGGACCAATAGAACCCAGAGATTTAGGCTTCAGGGCTTCACGCCTGCATGTTTTACCCATCAGCTCCATGCAGAGCTCAGAGTCCACTCGCCCGTCTCCGGTCAGCGCCCCGAACACCAGCCCGTCGGCCCGGTGAGTCTTCATCAGCTCGATGTCCCTCTTCATCACCTCCACCTCCCAGTCCGAGTACAAGAAGTCTCCTCCACGGGGCCGGATCATCACGTACACCGGGACCCGCACGCTCCCCTTCACCACCTGCAGAAGACCTGAGCACACACACACACACACACACACACACACACACACACACACACACACTGAGGATCATCACATACACCAGGACCCGCACGCTCCCCTTCACCACCTGCAGAAGACCTGAGCACACACACACACACTGAGGATCATCACACACCGGGACCCGCACGCTCCCCTTCACCACCTGCAGAAGACCTGAGCACACACACACTGAGGATCATCACACACCAGGACCCGCACGCTCCCCTTCACCACCTGCAGAAGACCTGAGCACACACACACACACACACACACACACACACACACTGAGGATCATCACACACCGGGACCCGCACGCTCCCCTTCACCACCTGCAGAAGACCTGAGCACACACACACACACACACACACACACACACACACACACTGAGGATCATCACATACACCAGGACCCGCACGCTCCCCTTCACCACCTGCAGAAGACCTGAGCACACACACACACACACACACTGAGGATCATCACACACCGGGACCCACATTTTGTGGGTCAGGCACTGTAATTTGCTCTGGCCGCCTTCCTGTTCGCAGGAGTGATGAGATAGTTAGCAGATTGTCATCACTCAATGGCTGGCTGTCTAAGTGGTGTCCGCAAAATAATATAGGGTTCACAGACTATTGGAAAAGTTTTTGGGGCAGACCTGACCTGTTACGAAGAGACGGTATTCATCCCTCCTCCGGAGGACGGTAACTAGCCTAGCGTAGGTGACAGGTTCTGACACGTGAGGGCGGTGTGGGCGTCGGCTTACTGCAGTCTCCCGGCTCGACGGCGGCGGGCGGAGGACAGGCAGGAGTCATAAGGCCACCGTTACGGGTAATGGTAAGCCATAATCATCAAAATTATAACAAATAAAGGCTTGAAATATCTCACTTTGCATGTAATGAGTCTATATAATATATTAGTTTCACCTTTTAAGGTGAATTACTGAAATAAATCAGTTATTATTCAAATTTTTCGAGTTTCCCCTGTATTGGTACAATACGCGTCACATGACTAAACTTACGTCATCGTTTTTAAACTCAGTTTTCCCAGTCCACACTACAACACGAAAACAGTGTTTTAAAATAAGTGAAAAAGGTGCGTTTTCAAATGAAGCCGCATTAGTGCGGACAAGGCCTCAGGGATACCGAGATGTGGTTTGATTCCTACTCTAGTAAATATATATCTATGTATCTAGTAAACATCACATATATAATATAAAATAAAGGATATTGTACATTTCAGGGTGTCTGAAAACAAATTTGAGGCTATTTAAAAACCTTATTTAAAATCTGCTCAAATAAAATTAATGTCTATAGTAACATCCAAACAATACATTTAATTTAAACAACTTTACATTTCTAATAATACAGTTTTATAAAATGATAAACCTCACATTTGAGCCTTTAAACTATTGTTTAAAATTTTTACTTTTAAAGAAATTGTAAATGATTATATTTATAATTATATATTATATATGTATTAAAATATATTTACGATCACATTTAACAGATTTAAATCAAGTTTAATAATCACAGTAAGCCAAATCACGATTCTGTCCCCAAATTTAAGACCGCTAGAAGACTTTTCCCAAACGTTTTATGGCCTTACATTTGATATAACAGAATTTAAGGAATGGGATCTTGCATTTACATTCACATTTTTCATCATATCTTCACAGCTCTATGGCCTGCAGTCTTTTCCCTTTACATCCTTGAGTCAGACCCTTTAAAATATTTCCATTTTGTCCATCCATAAAAATTATATTCCATTTAGAATTTTCTGTAAAACATATTTTAAAACCATATTTTACCGCAATTACCTTTTTTTTATCTTTATTTCCTGACAGAAACAATCTTCCATAGTATTGTCAGCATATAGTTTTTTTAATTAATTTTACATTTACAATACAACTACCACTCCTGACTTTTCATTTTAATTCAATTGTATAAACTAAATAGCTCGTAAACATACTTTACAAAAAACTGAAATAACTGTAATGGCTTTCCAAAGCCGGAGTAAGCAAGTTTAGATCGCGTACAAACAGAGTCCATGCAGACAGATGTAGACACAAACAAATGTCTTTCTTTATTACTTGTGCTCCATTAAACATGATCTCAGTCAAAACTTCTTGAGGCCTTTCCTTGTTCACATGTACACAAAGCCATATCTTGTGGACAGCATAACTAAGACTAAAATCCACCTTGCGAGCTACTCTGCCGTGCGGTCAAAACCTGTGCTTCCCAATTACCAACACACACACTTGTGGCTCAGGTGCTCTAATTATACACAGTAACAGCGCCACCCAGTGGACAACAAAAACTTTACCACACAACAAATGGCTCCTACAAACCGTTAAACAAAAGTATTATGCAATTATTTAAGACATTTCTCTTCTTTATATAGCACCTTTGTGGCATAAAGTGTTCTTTAAGAGCACCTATTAAGCCTTTTTTAAACCCTGTAGTTTTCAGGCTCGACTAGAACAGGTTTTCTGCTTGAATGTTGATTATTCTCCTCATATTCTCCATTGTTGCGGCTCCTCTCTTCCCAGTCTGTCAGTAACGCTCTGTTTACTTCCTGTCTCTATGAAGCCCCTCCTTCTGAAAAGCACACTGTGCTGTGATTGGTCGAGCGCTTCGAGTGTGTTTGGGAAATGTCCCGCTCACCATAACCTATATGGGGAGGCTGCAGACCTGGAGCTGGTAGATATACGCATAGATATGTATAGAAAGGCTAGATGGCTCAAGGCGGAGTCAGCTGTGTCGTCACTTGGCGGCCATCTTAGGTCAGGAGACTGCGCTGCTGCTGTGGACGGAAGGTGAGTGACATACGCCAACTAAAATGCTCGTAACTTGCTGAATTCTTGACGGATTTACAAACGGTTTGGGTTTATTACAAACCTTATTAACGTGGCTATGATTTGTGCTGATGCCGATGTTTAAATTGTAGCTTAATAAACTCCGTGGCTATAATTTTTCACAAGTATGCAGTTAAATAGCCGCATCCCTGACGTTTATGACACACCAAGCCGTTTGAAAATCGGTTGAAAATTGAGCAAAATATAGTTATTTCAGCACTACATGCACAATAGACTTTAATGTTATAACTGGACGAGCGGACCTGTCTTAAGATGGCCGCCGTGTGACGTCGTCGGGTCCCATTGGCTCTCAGCGCCGGTAAGCCATCTAGCCTTTTAATACATGTCTATGGATATACGCCCCAGGCAGTTTTACACCCCAGTTGTTCCTGATGCGTCCAGTAGGGGGATATACTGCGAAATAACATAATTAAATCGACGCTAACACATTAATAACCCGTCCATAGACTTGACAATTTTGTGTTTTTTGTTCATTTAAATATAAACGCTACAGTGTAGATCTGCACGGATTAAAATAGAAAAATAGATGCAGACATTCAGTCGGTGTTCACTCTCTTCACTCAGCCTACAGAAGACTTTTGTTTTTGTGAATTGAAAAATTTAAAAATACACATAGTTGGATCATCTGTGTTATGACAAGTAATGATATGACCTACTGCAGTTATAGGCCTACTCACCGTATGTTTTTATATGGAGACTAAGTGAAATATGTTGTTGTGAATTTATATAAAGTTACATTTAGATATTAAAGTGTGTATGTCAGGTTAAATTTTTTATTTTGATTAACACAAAATAGTGAGGGGAAATACACGTTTGACAAGTTGATGTATTGTTTTGTATGTTTTTCGATTCCTAAAGGCAGAATATAAGATGAAAAAGTTCGTTATTTTCAGTCCTCCCTTAAAACTGCCCATCCCCCCAAACGAATCGTTTGACGTCATAACAGGGAGACGTCTCCCCCGCTCGCTGAGCTGTGTTGATAATTGCACGAGTGATAGAGCGAGAGAATTAGTGATTAGGACATTTATTTAGTTATTTAAGTTAGGTCGTTAGTATACGCAGGCGTATTTTCACGATGGTGAATTACTGCGTTTGTGCTGGGTGCAAAAACACCGTTAAAACCGGTCACAGAGTCCACTGTGTTCCGTGCCTGGGTCAACTTTGTTCGGACCAAACGCGCTGACTTCAGTGCTGCCTCGGTATCCAAGACTTCGGTCATTTGCAGCGCCCATTTCACTGAGAAGGACTACGCGGTTGGAGATCTCATGAGTTATAAAATGGGTAAAACCAGTCTCCCGAGTGAGACTGGTAGCTGATGCGGTGCCTACGGTGTATGCTACTGTAGTAGAAGCACGTCGATCGCGCCCCTCTCTCTCTCTCTCTCCCTCCCTCTCTCTCGCTCTCTCACTCACACTCACACACACACACACACACACCAACCAACATATTCCAGCATTGCAATATTGACATCGATCGCAGGCTGTTCATTATAGCCACGGAGCTTCAGAGCTAAGGCGGAGCTATAGATTAGGTGTCCCTAAATAACCCGCGTATCTAACAGTAGTTCCGCATTAATTAATTTGCACGCGAGTTTAATTTTTTTTTTATATATATACTGTGTATTCTCCGTGTATATTCATGCACTGAACCGTGACACCCGTACCGTTTCGGTTCAATACGAATACATACCGTTACGCCTATACCAGACACCTGACCAACTATCCACTGGTTCTTCTTCACACCAGATATTTATGTTTCTTCGATATGAATTATTTAAATGTCTGTTTGGCTCCTCATCTGTCTCCCGCCTGGGAGACTCAAAATTGTATGGCTGTGGGCCATCGTATAGGTTTGAGGGGGATTTTGCATCTCCTCAGACTCAAAACTCTCCATACTTGAATAGAACTTTGTTGGCACGTCTCCCTTGTATGACGTCACAGCTCAGCTGCGTTTTAAAAATATGATCTTGACAGAAATGGCTATAAAGCTTATTGTAGGGCAGTTACAGTAATAATTTTAATGATAATTACATTTTCACTCAGACATCTAACTTATTTAATATATCTAAAAAAAAAAAATTTAACCTGACATACACACTTTAACCATATTTAGACCATTAGACATACAGTACCGTGTAATCATATGGATCCTCGATTTAATATCTGCTGTACTATTCTCTATTGGTCGTCATACAGCTACAGAACAGTGTCCTACATACGTGGTAAGATAAATTTAAGCCAGATCGTCCTGAACTTTCATCTGCATAAAGACAGAACCATCCAATGGCAAAACCTTTAAACTCAAAGGTTTCTAAAACAAATAATATCCTTGAGTCTGTTGTAAAGAACCTTTAACTTTTTATTGACAAAATGTAATATTGTATTGATTTGTGTAGCCTAATTCAATCTATTTTGATGTCCATTTACCCCCCTTGTTTTTGTTTTGTTTTGTTTTTCTCACTGTTAATGTCTGTATCCTTTCATTTGCAATACAAAATAAACAAATAAATAAATTTAAAAAAAGATTAAAACATAGGCTACCTCAATTCGTGTCGCTGTACAGCCTCCCCCTACTGGACGCATCAGGAACAACAGGGGCGTAAAACTGTTTGGGTCCTATATCTACCGGCTCCAGGTCTGCAGCCTCCCCATACTCACCATAACCGCCAGTTTAACACACTACTGACTAACTCAACCAGGCCCCGCCCCTTTATTCGAGAAGGGTATTCCTGCACAACGGGAGGCTGCAGTTTTAGGACCGCAGTTTTAGGACCCTAGTTTAATGTGACAGCGCCACCTACAGAACTGGATTACCAAAAACACAAATTTAACCCCTTTCGCGGCAAAGATAAAAGATCACATTGTTAATCACAACAGATTGTTGTTCAACATTCATTACTCATTAAAACATCACACTCTTACTTATTTTATCTGGACAAACTGAGCATCATTAGAAAGATTTAAGACTCGATAGTGTTTATGATAAAACTCAAACAGCGAACACAGAGAGATCTGGGTCTCCTCTTCCTGATTTGCGTCAGTAATGTACGCGAGTCTCATTCGCTGTACAGCTGTCAATCATCTCACGTTCAACGTGACAATAATCCTGCCCTTCTGCATGACGCGGTCCTGTTATCTGTGATAACAAAGCTAAGACACATCTCTTCACCTGAACAAGAAGCTAATAAATGCACGATTTCGAGTATATGTGGTTTGTGTGTGATTTTCGTGCAATTTTGGGTATTTTCATATGAATTAAGAATGTTACAGTATTGCCAAGCAAGTATAGCCATTAGCTGCATATAAATTGCTTTTATTATACCATATTTCAACATCTTTTTATGACTTAAAACAATTTTAAACCGCGACCCGGAATATGGTACAAATATCCTATCTTACTCGATGGTGGTTTAAAGTGAGCTTTAAGTAAAAGTTTATATTAATCTTTTAAATTGTGTCGTGTAGCTTGATGCTACTTGCTCTAATCCACCTGCTGCAGGAGCTATTCTATTCCATAATCTTATTTGTTAAAATATATATATATTTTCTAATGAGACTTAGGATCAAGGTGGATCTTGATACTATGTACAAACTAAACCACCTGGATCCTAGAACTGCGGTCCTGAAACAGCAGCCGCCGCTATATCATCCAGTTCGGTAGGTGGCGCTGGTCACAAAAAACTAGGGTCCTAAAACTGCAGCCTCCGGTTGTGCAGGAATATACTACTGCTTTATTCTGCAGATGAATTATTATAAAGAGGAATATGTGAAGTGTGTGTGATGAGGAATATTGTGAAGTGTGTGTGTGTGTGTGTGTGTGGTGTGTGTGTGTGGTGTGTGTGTGTGTGTGTGTGTGTGTGTGTGTGTGTGGGTGTGTGTGTGTGTGTGTGTGTGTGTGTGTGTGTGTGTGTGTGTGTGTGTGTGTGTTTGTTGACCGGTACTGGGCGTCGTCCCTCCCTCCAGCAGGTTACAGCACAGCCGATACGACCCGCTCCTGAACACACACACACACACACACACACACACACACACACACACACACACACACACACACACATGACAGCTGCCCAAAAACACTTACAAAACAATAACAGATATCTTGAACACTTCCAATTTGACGATATGACTGATTTCACTGAACTATTTTCAAGAATGTGTGTGAACTTGTACCTCCCATCTCTGCGTTTACAGCTGACTCGACTGAGTCACACACCACCTCCTTCAGGAGACCGTCACACATCTGAAACACACACACACACACACACACCACACACACCTGCTTGGCTTTACACTGCAAAACTGACACACAAGCTGCATATTACACCGCAAAAAAATGTACACAAACTGAGAAGAGTTGGCATACATGTTTTCACCACAGGAAACTGTTATAGAAGTCATGGTTGAAGCAAGAAACAATAAATATGAAAAATAAAATAGTCATATTTATCTCATTTACCAATGTAATTATATGCTCTGTCAAGACAACAACAACAGGGTTTTAGCCTGATGATGCTTGCAACATTCCCAGATAACATTCCCACAACGGTCACTAATCTTTTGCAATGGTTATGTAAAATGTTAAATAACATTTATAGAACATTCTCATATTAATAACTTGTATTTTCATGATGCTGAGAGAAAACGTTCTTAGAAACAACATTCTTGGAACATCTTAATGATGTTTATTACTTGAGGAACGTTCTCATAAACTTTGACGTATTTCAAATAACATTTTCTGAAGATTTTTATGATATTAATTGTACTTGGAACGATCAGAAAATGTCATTAGAAGAACAACATAATTATTATGTTGTTGACTGTTGCTGTTCTTGAAATGTTACAAAAAAAACATTAAAGAACGTTGAACTACGAGTAAAAAATAAGGTTTAACATATCGTATCTTTTAAATAGGTTCAACCAGAGAGGTCGACATTTCAGAAACATTGTCAATCATATTCTCCAGTACGTTTTCGGAACATGAATGTGTTACCAGGGTTTGGACAGACACAAATGCTCTTATAAAGTCAGTTCAGCTACAGATATTAGCCAGGGGTCAGAGAGAGGGGATTATGATCCACAATCGATCGGTAAATCAGAGACAGTAGCGCTGACTGAAACTAACTTTACTTTATTAGCTGCCATACTGGACGGCTTTATGGGGGTTTGGAACATTTGGAAAAGCAAAAAAGAGCAAATGATAGAAGGGTGTTAAAAATCATACATACTACAATGGCTCCTTAAATGTCACGTTTATGTATTATTACTGAAATCATGAAACGCTCGTGTTTGGTTTCACATGTAATGAGTCTAATGACCGATCGTGTTCTCTGTTACCTCGCGTGAGCGTCCAGCGCCGGAAGCGTTTCTCACTGTCCAACTCTCGCGAGATTCACACACGTCGAGATGCAGCGAAGATGCGTCCTGCACGTTTATACTGTCTATGGTCCTGCACTGAGAGACTTGTAACCTAAAGTAGGTTTGCTACTTTTCTAAGCGTTCGGGTATAATCACCAGACGTTATGCTGCTCGGTTGTGTGTGTGTGTGTGTGTGTGTGTGTGTGTGTGTGTGTGTGTGTGTGTGTGTGTGTGTGTGTGTGTGGTCAACAAGTTTAGGCGCGTCGCGTCAAGCACACACACACACACACACACACAGAGCGCATAATCAGTGACGCCTACAACAGTTGTTACAACAAAAGACGGAACTTCCCAGATAACAATATTCTTAGAACTGTGTACTAACGTTCCATTAAGTTATTTCTGAATGTTCTTTTCTTTATGTTAAATTAAAAACGTTCTTGGTTATGCGAACGTTAAGGACACATTCCAGTCGTTCTGCAAACATTTTGGGAATGTAACTCTTGAGTCTTCTCTGAGCTCTGAAACACATACAGCTAAAACTTTCCATGAACGATAAATAACGTTTTTGTGCCAACGTTTTGGGAACACCATAGAGACTAACTAGACAAAAGTTATATTCCAAAAGCTGATTCTGGGTAAATTCTTTATCCATAAATGTTAAGTGTACGATGACAAAAGCGTATTATCTGTATTTAAAAGTGTCCTTTGTAGATATGATTAAATGGTATGAAGAGTATAAACTGGCCAGCAAATCTGTTGGTGATCTTGATACTTTTCTATTTATTTGTGTGATTTGCTTTACGTTTTTTATTATTATTATAACATTTACGAATGACATATACATGTATTTTGTTTATGTTCAATAAAATAAAATAAAATCTAATTCTCTACATGGCTCTTTTTTATTATTATTATTATTATTATTATGATCCACCGAACTTTAGTAGTATACAATATAGCATATGGAACTTTCATATTAATGCATAAATAAATATATATATATTAGGGATGTCAAAAGATTTATCGCATCCAAAATAAATTTGTGTTTACATAATATATGTGTGTGTACTGTGTATAATTATTATATATATAAAAACACACACAATCATGTATATATTAAGAAAAATGGTTATATTTCT
>JARPMJ010009917.1:0-21583 GCA_033366665.1 Phoxinus dragarum
GCAGAAAGTTGCTTTGTCTTCGAATGGTAAATAAAGAGATACCTTGTTGATGACTCTGACAGTGTTTATATTGCAATAAATAATAACCTAATGAAAGTACACTGTTCAAAAATGTGTAGGTTAGTCAGAATGTTTTTTCAGTAAGGATGCATTAGTTATCAAAGGTGACATTAAAACGTGTAATGTTACAAAATATTTCGTTTTTAAATAAATGCTGTTCTTTTTTATTTTTTTATTAAACAAAGAATCATGAAAAAATGTATCATAGTTTCCAAAATATTATGCAGCAAACTTTTTTTCATATTTCTGAAGGGTCATGTGACTCTGAAGTAATGATTTTGAAAATTCAGCTTTGACATCACAGGAATAAATTACATTTTGAAATATATTCAAATAATATTTTAAATTGTAATACTATTTCACAATATTACTTAAGTTTTACTGTATTTTTTATTAAAACAAAAACAGCTTTGGTTAGCTGTGAGCTCTTTATAAAAAAATTGTTGTTCCTTTGTGCTTTTTTTGTTCCTTTGTGCACTGGCTAAGGAGCATGAGTCAAACTGAAAAAAATAAAACCAACGTTTTTCTGAGGTAATGTGTTATGTTATCTTGTTAAAATGGATTTCATAAAATTGGTATCGAAAAAAGTATCGTTAGGAACCGGTCTCGAAACTGAGGTATCGGAATTGGCACCGGATCGAAAGATTTTGAACAATACCCAGACCCAGCCCTATGCGCGCGTGCGACATGTTGTGATAACAATTTTCAGCGTCTCAGAGCGGCTCTGTTCGTTAAGCAGTTCGCTGCGCATTGTCATCAAGAAGAATCACGTTTACTCCAATCACTGCTCTGAATTGGGCATGAAATCACATTAATTCTAGGTCATGGGCCTACTGTCAAATAAAATTATTAGTCTATTATTTTTTTATATTCTGATTTTTTGTCATATCAAACCTTTGGCTAAGATTAGGCTTACTTAATCTTTTTCCATTTCTTTATATTTGTTCTGCCATATCTGGGTAAATCAGTTGAGGCAGCAGACAAAAACTACTTAGTATTCTTCACATTATTTCAACAGCCATTAGGCTGTTAATTCTGAAAAAAAATGATAATGTACCAAACGTTTGTATTGCAATTAAACTTATCTCATTCATACTATGACAAGGAAAAAAACTGCTCTAAAGAGAACTAACGCCTAACATTCATGCTTTAAGATTATTTGGGTGGGTCTTGAGATAGATTATTCTTGTCTAGGTGGGTCCTGGAATGGAAAAGTTTGGGAACCCCTGCTGTAAACAACCCATCGTTGCTCAATCAATTCAGCATTTAATACGGTACTTCAATGCTCCAATTGTGAAAGGTTATAAATTACAGCAGCAGACACCCTGACTCTGTATATTAACTTGGTTGTAAGTAGAGTCTGGCAGGTCAAAACTCAGCCAAACAGTCATAATCAGAGTGGCAGAAGAGTCCTGAGGCCTATACTTTGAGATGAGAGCATGAACCAGCACGCAGGAGACAGGAATTTTTTACTGTGCCTTGTGGCGACTGGCACCTGAACAAAAGTGTGTTCTAGTGTGCATTGATTTCAATAAATGAACGGAAAATAACAGAAGAGGAACTACATATGAATATATGTATTGTAGTCTCTGAGATGAAATGTGTCAGACTGATTTACTTGCTATCACAGATTGTGATATATATCATCTATCAATTGTTGCATGTGCTGATGCAGACCAAAAAAAAAAAAGCCTGATTCTGCAAAGCGTGGGAACCATTTTCAAGGAACATTTTTCTTTGTCTGTGACATGAGGTTGAGGACTTAAACTAAGAGTCAATAAATCAACTAACCCCTGTTTTCTACCATAAACAAGTCACATGTCAATTAAACGTGCGGATATCAGAAGCCATTACAGTAATGAATACTGTAGTCACAGTGCACTGATAGCAAGTCTGTTTCACATTCAAATGCACGGCACTTTTTTTTTTAAGCTTAACAATTTTTGCCTTGCAGAAGTGCATACTTGCTCCAGCATTGACCTCCCACTTACTGCAAAGCTTTTCAAGTCAGATGTGTATGGGTCATTAAGCTCTTAGTATAAAGGGCAGAACAGACAAGAGTGATCTTGCTCTTTTAAGATACAGGAAGCAGCGCAATCTGGACCCTATCATTAGCCATCAAAGTGGCTATAGGCCTGATTTCCATCTCAGTCAAGAGCCCCTGACTCTATTCTGACTCTTCTTTGGAGTCATTATTGAGGAAAGTCACCTTGCATCACTGTTTTCTGAAGTTACGGCACTCATGATTGCCAACTGAAAATCTGTTTGTTAGGAGTTTGGCAAGATCACTGAAAAAACTAGTATAGACCAACGCTACTTTTGCGTTATCGAAGGGTAACGCCCCTTTTTGGGGGAAGACAAACGGATTCCCCTGAGAACAGAACTCGCCCTAGATCGCTCTAAGTTTCTTGATAGCAAAAATGGCACAAACATACACACTCTCTTTGCCGGCCGAGGACCATGAGTGCTATTTAAAAAAGCTACTGGATATGGGGATACAGAGGTGTCCCTTTGAAATGGTCGAAAACTGGATTAATGACCCCACGCAGTGGCCAAATATGGACTATTCAGACATCTAACGTTACCACGATCTCGTGGAATCACCAAGTAGCCTATTTTTTTGTCATTAACACACTCACAGTATGTGTCCAGAGGAGTCGGTGGTTTACTTGGATCATATTTCACTTGATTTAAGCTATTGACAGTTTTGTTGTCGACTAGCTATACTAGTTAGAAAGACGAAGCTGCTAGCAGCAGCTTAGTTGGTATGGTAACAAAATTAAAGCCAGTAACTAGCAAGTACACTACTTCATGTTAAATACAGATAGTTTGGGGGGTTGAATTAGTGACACAAGCAGAAACCAGCCAAGTCCACTTTAGTCCTAGCCTGCCACTATTTCAACAGTAAAATCAGTAAAAGTGAGAGCTAGTCACGTAGCTGCTAGCAGCTTCGTCTTTCTAACTAGTAACTTATAGCTAGTCGACAACAAAACTGTCTATGTCAATAGCTTAAATCAAGTGAAATATGATCCAGGTAAACCACCGACTCCTCTTGACATGGCCTCATCGTCTAGTTTGTCATACTGTGAGTGTGTTATTGACAAAAAATAGGCTACTTACTCTTTAAATACTGCTCACGGTCCTCGGCCGTACATATGCCTAATTTAGATCTCATATGAGATGAGATTATAGATATTTGCCAAAATTCTGAAGTCTGCAATCAAAAGAAGAGATGTCAAGATTAATTCTAGCATTACATTCCTCTGAGCTGTTATCTTCATGAATTATATATAGCTCTAAACTCATACTGTATGTCAATAATCATCTCATTTGTGTGCTAAGACCTCTGGGTCTTATTAAAGTCACAGCACAGAGTTAGAATAAATAATTGCACTAAATGTAATGGTAAGTTTGATGCTTGATTGACACATGACCATCATGCTAACAAAAAAGGACGACTATTACAAAGAAACACTTTTTTTTATCTGCATCTCTCTCTCTAAACTCAAGATCCAATTAAACAACATATTTTAGCTTACAAAGTCTTACTTAATTAGCCAAATGTGTTATGAACATGTACTGTAGTAAATCAAGGCAATCGTATTGAACTGTCAGTGTCAACAGAGTTTATCAATGGAACAAAAACTCAGTATTCAAGGTCTCTATAGTGTGTTTTTTTAGGTGAGTAACCCAATCCAACACACCTAAGTTTCACTCAGACATTGCATAACCTTTGACATTAGCACATCTTTCTTATCCTTTGCGCTCACACTGATCCCTCGACTCTTCAACCATGCCTGCAGAGTCACTACTTTGACCTTTGAGAGCTGAAAACAGAAACATATAAACAAACCTCTGAGTTACTGGGTTACAGCTTATTCACTTTAACTTTCATATACAGCTCTAGAACTGATTTATATTTAAAACCCTAATAAATAACTAGACAGAATCTGCAGAATTGTTTCTCGTCCACAATGATCTTCTAAAACATGGATTTAAATATGGTACAAATATGCTAAACTGAGCAATAAGTGCTTTAATTTTATAGTAGCATTAAGTATTATACACTTATTTAATATTTAAATTGATGAATGATTATTTGGATTGTACAGTCAAATGTTTGGGTGCAAGTAAATCTTGTGTGAATCTAAGATTTTTTTATATTTCTGAAAAAGACGTTTCTTATGCTTATCAAGGCTACACTGTAAAATACAGTCAATACATTAAGGGTAATATCGTTATAAAAATAGCTATTTTCTATTTAGGAATATTGCAAACTGTAATTTATTCCTGTGATCAAAGCTGAATTTTAAGCATTGTTACTCCAGTCTTCAGTGGCACATGATCCTTCAGAAATCATTATAATATGATGATTTGCTGCTCAAGAAAAACATTTCTGATCATTAATAATGTTGAAAACAGTTACATTTTTGTGGAAACCCTGATACATTTTTCAGGATTCATTGATGAATATAGTTCAAAAGAACAGCATTAATTGAAATATAAATATTTAGTATCATGTTTTCAAACACGTAATGCATTCACTCTGATTAAATGTAATAATTTATTTAAAAAAGAATCCAAACTTTTGAACAAAGAGCATCTTTGCTAGGGGTGGGCGCTATACCGGTATGAACGTGACAACTGGTATTATGTTATGCCATGATATGGATTTTGCGATACCGTTTGATATGAATTCACATTTTGTAGTTATATTGTTTTGTTCAATTTGGTGCTCTTTTAACACAATTAATGACGATACAGAATCGAGGCTGAACTGAACGTTTAACGTTTTGTTTTCTTGAGAAAATTAACACCCATCTTGTATACCTAATATTTATCCAAATGAGTCAATATTATCAAATCACAAGAATTGAATTGAAATCGTGAAATTTGTGTCAAGCAATAATACAAAACCGTAGCTTACCAGAAACTGTACCATGTACACATTGTACGCCCATTAAATTGTAAAAGATTTTTAATTTCTATGACCAATGAAATCCCTCACCTTTTTCTAGTTATATAGGGTTTAAATGTAATATAATATCTATATCGTCCGGACATCGAAAATATTGTGATATGTATTTTTGCTCATATCGCCCACCCCTACTTGATGCAAACCTCTGCTAAGCGCTTGTACACTTATTTTTGTTCATACTGTCCAAGGGCAGCCATCAAGCCATAACATGGAAGCAGAAATGACAACAATACATGATACACATGAAAGATCTGTATGGGTTTTTATATGGCTTGCACCTGTTAGTAGCCTCCATCATAAAGAAAATATACGAGCTCATCCTCTCTCTCAATGACATTCAATCAAGATCATGAACACATGCCAGGCTTGTAATGGATCTCATTAATGTTATAGAGCAGTCACTCTGCTGTTATTCAGCAAACTATTCTGCCTGGCTAAGATGAAACGGTAACTACACCAACACTGAAACTAAACGGCTTATTGATTGAGTTTTGAAGAAAATTAGATGTTATTTTGATTCATATTTCTATACTAAAACATTATACGTGACCCTGGATCTCAAAACCAGTCACGAGTCGCACGGGTATATTTGTGGCAATATCCAACAATACATTATATGGGTTAAAATTATAGATTTTTCTTTTATGCCAAAAATCATCAGGATATTAAGTAAAGATCATGTTCCATGAAGACATTTTGTAAATTTCCTACCGTAAATATATAAAAACATGTATTTTTGTGAGTGAATGCAGCACAATCGTGAACACAAATGGACAATTTTAAAGGAGATTTTCTCAATGTTTAGATTTTTTGATTTTCAAATAGTTGTATCTCGGCCAAATATTGTCTTATCCTAATAAACCATACATCAATGGGAAAGCTTATTTATTCAGCTTTCAGATGACGTATACATCTCAAAAAAAGAAGAAGAAAAAAAAGACCCAAGTGACTGGGTCACATATTTTTGCAATTTAAAAATAAATAGAAGAATATATTCTAAGTACACTGACATGCAAAAGTACCTGATTGCTCGTCGCATACACTTCCACACACACATCCTGCACACTTTGTTTGGGCTTCTTCGGTTTTGACTCAAACGTGTCTCCCTGAAAGATGGTGAGACAGGATCCATTAGAAGCACTGCACGTCTTTCTTTCCAACCCATATTTAATCATTCATGTAGGTTCATCAATTATTTTTGGAAAACTTACACCAGTTAATTTGCCTAGTCTTGCTAAATCTTTGCCCTCAGTGGACTGTGTAAGATGTCCCATGAGAAATACAGCAACTTAGACACTAAATTTGTACATTTTCTAAGTAGGAAAATGTGAGTGGTGTTTGCCAGTGCAAAACTTACAGTGCATTTACTAAGGAGTTGTTTTTTAAAGAGGACATATTATGTCTTTTTACAAAGTCTTAATTTTGTTTTTGGGCTCTACTAGAATAGATTTTCATGCTTGAATGTTAAAAAAACACATAATTTTTCACATATTTTACATTGTCACAGCACATTTCTATCCAGTCTGTCAGTAACGCTCTGGGGTGTGTTTCCCGTACAGTGATGTAACTCGCTGCTTTACTACCATAGTACGATGTATGATTGAAGAAATCAACTAGCTAGACACGACTGTTTCCCGAAACCATATTGTCGCAAATTGGTCGTTCAACCACGTTGGTTAATGATGTTACGCACGTAGTGGAGTAATAACTAGAGATGCACCGATTACAATTTAAATATTTAAATATTTGAGTCCTTATTTTTCTTGTCTGACATAGCCTACTCCAGTTCTTGTTAAAACACACTAGACATGCAAATTCTGTGCATTTTGGGCACTTTTTGTGTGAAATCATATTTATTTTGTCCATCAAAAGTGTGCTTTCACTTTAATTGAGTGTGAGCAGCGCAGCAAAAATAGACTCAGCGCCGAAACCCGCGCTTCACCGCTGCTCACGCGGCACTCATTGATTAACTTGCACGCCGCAAAGATTACGTGCCGCTCACGCTTGCGGTGTGAAACGGCGTAATTCACGAGGTTTCCTACATGTGCGGTCCGTGTGATGCTGATGTTGCGCGATGCTAATCATGCGGCGCCCGAGTGCATTTGACCGGCATAAAATCTGCATATGTCAGTCAGACTGACCGGCCGGTCGCCGCTCATGTGAAAATCGGCCAATTCCGGTCACCAGCCGATCAATCGGTGCATCTCTAGTAATAGGCTAACTACTTTTAATTAATCTGTTTGAGATCGAATTATTGCTAGATGTTTTGCTATAAATTATGGGCATGGAATCTGATAACTATTTCTCACTATATCTCAGGTATTTTTGCTTTATTTCCAGATTCAATCATAGACTCGTTCTTACGCACTAGAGCACGTTCACAAATGATCTTCAAAAACGCTGCTTTAAATCTCTTGACAAACAAAAAGACATAAATGACAAATGTATGTATTCTAAATAAAAGATATAGATTGTACTGAATGTCAGCTTGCTTATTTTGCTCAAGATAAGGATTTATTGAGTCCACATGTCATGCAAAGAAGAAACTGCTTCTAACCACAGGCTGAGAGCTGTCATTCCAAACACACAACTTTGCGATGCTGTTTGCGAATGTTTGTTAGAACGATGGTTTCGGAAAAAATAGTCGTTAAACTATGCTGATAACGACGGAAGTTGCGACCATAGTTGGCTAACGATGCTTTCGGGAAATACACCCCATAGTTCCTGTCTCTATGAAGCCCCTCCTTCTGAAAAGCACACTGTGCTCTGATTGGTCAGCTGGAGCAGTGTGTTGTGATTGGTCAAGCTCTTCGAGTGTGTTTGGGAAATGTCCCGGCCCTTACCATAACTACCAGTTTCAACACACTACGAACTAACTCAACCAGGCCCCGCCCCTTTATTCTGCGTATGCAAAACTCAAGACTACAATGAAGGTGTTTCATGGAGTTCAGAAACAGAGACACTGATTTAGAGAATAACTCCCGCTGAATGGACTTTGTAACTTTGCAGAGCTTATTCATGCTCAAACAGCAACATTGACAATGTAAAAAAGCATTATAGGTTCTCTTTTAGTCAAACTGCGTAGGAATCGAACAGGTATCACTCTGATTTACAGCACAAAACAAACTGCTGTACTTACCCCTCTTTTGCTGGGGATCTCAGGCAAGGTTTGGGTCTGTGTCTGTACTAAAGGCAGGGGTGGGAGAATCCTATCGACTCCGCTGTTGGTTTTTTCCTTATTCTTAAAGCAACATTGAAATTGTAAAACAGCATTTTAGGTTCTCTTTTAGTCAAACTGCTTAGGAATCGAACAGGTATCATTAGGGTTGGGTATCGTTATTTTTTTTCTTTTCTCAATACCGGTGCCAAATCGATACTTTTAAAATGGTACCGGTGCCTAAACGGACACTTAAAAAAAAAAAATTAAGCCTCAAAACAATGTTGAATGACATTAAAGAACGTATTTTTTATTGGAAAAATAAATAAAAATAAAATCTTAAAATTGAACTATATATTAAAATTTTTAAGTATACTTAAATATATTTAAATAAGTAGCCTAAATAGAAAACACAACAAATTTACATAACAAATTCACAATAAAACCTAAGCCACCTAACCCAACTACAATAATGTAACACTAAAAAACAGTTACAGTACTAATGACAGCTAAGTAGTCTGTATTCTTGGTTTGCTAAACCAGCTTTAAATTTAAGCAATTATTTTGCAGAAAAATGACCATATTTTTGCCTTCTCTGGCAAAATACGACATCTCTCCTGACTTATTGCATTTCCTGCACAAGGTGAGCGTTATTTTATAATGAGCACTCATCAGGATTAGATGTATGCTGGTCTGTTGTAGAGACATCGACTATTCACACTAAACATGACGCGGAACAAAACGAACTTTGATTGATTGCCTGCTTGTGTATTTTACAAACTATAAATGTATTGTTTTGATAGTACTTATGTGTATTTAAATGTTTGAAACCTAAAATAAACTTTATGTAGTTGAAAACACTGAATAGTTGTGATATATATGATGACAGCGCTGAGCAGATTTTAATTTAGAAATTGATGATCAAACGATCTGAACATTAGCACATCTGTGTGAATGATCGTATGAGTCGAATTGTTAACTAGCGATCATATGCGGTGATGATGCTTCTTACGGCCGGTTTGGAGAACCAGAGGGCAGATATTTCAACCGATAGCTGACGAGCTAAGGCATTTAAGTGGCACTGAAATCTGCGTTTTGATTCGGTCCGGTTACATACCGGTTACTTAAGGCGCTTTTCCACTACACAGTACCAGCTCGACTCGACCCGCTTTTGTTTGGTTTTCCACTTTGTAGAAGTTGTACCGGTACCAGCTTCCAGATAATTTTTTTTGTATCACCTCCGGCGAGGTTCTGAGTGAGCTGAGGCGATACTAAAATGTGACGTGAAACACGGCAGACTGCTGATTGGTCAGAGAGAATCGTCACTATTCACTGCGTCATCATTGTACGCGCCAGACGGAGGATCCTGAATAACCCCGGCATTTTTAAATAGTTCGGTCAGAGATTGCGTGATATACCCATTACTAATATTATGTAAAACAGCATACACTCGATGTCCTCCATTGTCCTGTGTGTGTGGGTAGTGGGGTGTGTGTCGCGTAGAACAGGGGTTTTCAAAGTCTAAGACAGTGGGCCTCCCTTTTGACACAACTTACCCAATGGCATAAAAACACACACACACACACACACACACACACACACACACACACACACACACACACACACACACACACACACACACACACACACACACACACACACACACACACACACACACACACACACACACACACACACACACACACACACAGCAATGTCAGACTCTTAACTCCTCACTTTTATCATTGTTTGTTAAAGTCCGCATGAACCGGAAGTTGCAGCCGACTTTATCTCAGTGTTGTGACGTATTTCCGAGAGAAACGGAATACTAAATGAGGAAAAATAGTGGGCGTGGCTTTTTTTCCAACTAGCACCTGATTGGATCTAGAAAAGTAGGTGTTTCATTCAGCCTGTTTACTGTCAGTTGGAGGGGCGTGGTTACGGATGTTAAGCAGACACCAACACCGTCAAACCTACGTCCTCAGGGAAGGTCCTCCAATGCAGAGGGGAGGGACATGTTCAGATTTTGATTAAAGATTACGAAGCCAAACAATTTTTTTGTGTGGATTGACTTGCATGGATGAATTGTTCACCACAAAACGATCAATTTAGGCAAACAAAGTAAATATGGTCAATTTTGATATCATGTGTACTTTAACATGAAAAATGAAATGTGACCCAATTCCGAATTTGTGCTCATGTGACACAGATTGGATGTGTTGTATTACCGTCTAAACAGGGAAAAAAACGCATGCATTCGGAAAATTTCGAGATCGGTTTCAGGCCTCATTTATATGTGGAAAAAAATCTGATATAAATCAGATAAGTGCCAATGTGACTGTCATGTAAACAGGCAGATCGGATTTTCTGTGGCAGCAACGTCTCCGCGGTTTAATGACGAGAGAAACCCCGACGCGCATCTACAAAGGGACGGATGGCCAGACGAAACGCTGTGTCCGTCGTCGTAGGAGAGGAATGTGGACCAACGTTGACACTACATATGTTTTGCTCATCCTAAAATTTCAGGACCCACTGCTCCTCGTTAAAAAGCCAATATTTAAACACAATATGCCCCCGCCAGTCCTGAGATCTCTCTCGCACACAATAACTGAAGCATATTATGCGCCGGCTGCAATGATGCCACTTTTCGTCCTCCTCCGCCCTCAAAATCATAGTGATGTTTGGCGAACTTCGCATATATCGCAGATTTTTCGCGTTCGTCCATCTGTGCAAAATAATACATTTTTTATTAATATAAATATTTACCACTCTCCGCGCCTCCCCTGGCATGCTCTGGTGCCCCCCTGGGGAGGCGCGCCCCCACACTTTGAAAACTCCTGGCGTAGAAGATTACGTCACGGCAGTTTCCTGCGGCGTCGCTATGACGACCAGGTACTATTGTGGAGGTACTATCTCTGCAATGGAAAACGGAGCGAAAAGCGAGACAAGGCGAGTCGAGTCGAGCTGGTACTGGTAATGGAAAAGCGGCATTAGGTACCGGTTCCATATCGGTACCGGGTTTCGGTACCCAACCCTAGGTATCAAATCTGATTTACAGCTCAAACAGTTCAGAAGTGCATTGCTTACTTACCCCTTTATTGCTGGGGATCTCAGGCAAGGTTTGGGGCTGTGTCTGTACTAAAGGCAGGGGTGGGAGAATCCTATCGACTCCGCTGTTGTTTTTTTCCTTGAAAAATGGTAAAGACATCCGGCCAGGGGCTGGAGGCCTGGAGAACTGGTTAGAACGAGCTGGTGGTGTGAAAGGCGATGACAGACAAGTCGATGACAGAGGCTTGACGACTGCTTTCAGCTTCTGTTCTTTCACAAGCATCTCAGTCACGTTCATACGGTGGGTGTATGATTTGTTTTTGAAGATTGGTACAAGTCTTGGTCTTGGAAGTGTAGACTGTGACTGGATGTGAGTAAAGTGAACAATTGTGGAAGAGGAAGAGGACAGAGTTGCCAAGTTGGAGGAAGTCCAGTCTTTTTGGTCAAGCGATCTGGGTCTCTCTTTCTTTTCAGTGTGTTTTCCAGTTGAGTCACACTGACTATTGTGTTTTTTTCTCTGTGTCCCGTGGGCATCTGCTGGGAAGCTGGTTCAGTACAGCCCTGCTGCTGTTTTCTGTTGTCACATTTACAGGCAGGGCTTCAGAGGACTAAACATGTAAGGAGAGAAAAGTCTGTGAATGGGAAAATACTTCCAGAGAAAAGTTCCAGTGTAAATGTGCACATGAAGACGCCATATTGAATTTAATACATATGAAAACGAGGTCGTGACAGATAGAGTATAAAGGTCCTAGATCATGTCATTTTCACAACTCACAACTCTTAAAGTCCCCCTTTAGTCAATCATTTTATCTCTTAAAACTCATATTTGATAAAAATCTTTGAATGCCTTAAAATAGCTTGAATGTAATTCTATCCCCTTGCTTCATTTAGTATATGCAGAAATATAAATATGCTAATTATCCCTGCCTCCACTCACACCAGGTCATTAGTCAGCTTAGTGAGGTAAACGCTGCACAACGCTGGGTTGTTTTAACCCAAATTTGGGTCAAATATGGACAAACCCCAACCGTCGGGTTAACATTTTTAATTTAAAAATGTAACCCAACGGCTGGGTTTCTCCATATTTCACCAAATTTGGATTGAAACAACCAAGCATTTTTTAGAGTGGCAGACACATAAGGGTGATTAATATGATTAGCCTTTTGCTTGACTATGATATCAAACAGCTAATAGTGTGTTGCTAATGTTACACAAACCATGTTCCCGTTCGCCATCTCAGAGTCTGACCGCTGCCTCATTATCCTTAAAAATGCTTTGAACAACTCAGAATGTCAGTGGAGATATTATATAATTCATCATATCATAACATCGTAATATACATCATACACCCACTATATTGCGAAATCTACCCGATTTTTCATATCAACAGAAAAATATACCAGGATAACCTGGCTTCTCTTGAGACTTCACTACTTCAGAGCGGTCATAGCTAACGGAAAAAATTAAAGCCAGCCGGCATAAACCCTACTAGGGACAAGTGTCGAGAATTAGCTTTAGCTAAAAACACTATGATACATACATCGGATGACTGTTAAGTTTATCTATGTTATTGTATCTGTCCCTATTTAAATAAACTGAATAATAATAAACCTGATTGGTTACAATGTAGTTTAAGACGTCAGAAACACCAGCGATTTCAAACCGTGTTTTTGAGACTGTCTTTGGTTCACTGCAGTTTTAAGGAGAAAATACTCAGCTATGCTGTCGACTTATTTACACATGGTTTGTCTTAAAGCAGATTAAAAACACCACATAGACATATAAACAACATTAAAAGCTGGATTTTCACCACAGGGGGACTTTAAAACTGTTTCATGGAGTTTATGTCTACTGAAAAACATTTTGTCAGCTGAACAATCTCTATGTTGTTAAACAACAGTGCGATCTATTGAACACACTGTATTCTATCCTCACAGCCTCGTTTTCATTCCTGTCAAAAATTATGACATTATGACATATCAAATTATGAAATGATATGGCGCTCCACTGACTAATGTCTATGGTTGATTCTAGGCTGTTAGAAACCACAAATGTCAAAAAAAAATTAACTTTTAAAGGATCATTTACCCTTAAAGTTAAACTTACCATTATTCTTTTATGAATTAAGTTTTTCAAGTATGATCATCAGCACACCAGAATGATAATTTCTTCAAAAAGGCCAACATGTAAAACTCCAGTTCAAAAGCTCTTTTTGATGATCAAGAGACATTGGGTTTCATTCACAAACCATGTGTACAATTTGTTTTCATGAGAAGTTCCTCTGTGCATATAAATATGAATAATCCACGCAATTATTAGTGAATGAGACCCATTGTCTATTGGGGAACACTGCAACCGTGGTCTCTTAAGCCAAAATCGACATTAACTTTATTCATTTATAAGACTATAAAAGTTATAAGACATATTCCTCCAGACTATAAAATAACACATTAATTGATATAATCTCTATATCATCTCTAAACTCTATAAACTCTAAAAGTGTCTGTGTAAATGCAATTTTTAATGATCTGATGACATTTAAATGCTTTATCATATTATTTTTTTATCATTATTTTTTTATTTTGCCCAAAAGAAACAATCAACTTCAACTATTCCATTAATATTTCAATAATTTTCCATTGTTAATTTTTGATAAAAATGCTAAAATATGGTATTGCTCCAACATAGATTGCAACACTTGAATGACGCAAATACATCATGTTACATCATGGCAGACTAACTCTACCTCCAGATCTCTGAGACATGGAAAAATACTTTCTCGATAACGAAATCTGTAAGGTTCCTCTTAGTCAAACGATTATTTGTGTTGAACAAGTATGTTGATAATGATCCTGGAGCTAGTATGCTTTTTTGCATCCAACATGAGTTAAACAGTCAGTTAATCATTGCTGCCTAATGTTGCCATTATCAATCATTACAGTCTATGAGATTAATGAAAGCTTCCTCTGCGCCAGATTTCCATCTGTACCAACACAGGGAACGGCACACATAGCGTTTCAAATCACGTTTTACAGCATTTGTCAAAGTTTAATAACATCAACCCTCAGCTCTGGCCAGTATAAATTAAACCTTAACCCATCTGGCTGACTGTGAGACTCTCCTCCATGCGCCAACAACAACTAAATGGAAGAAATGATCTAATGTAGTATCAGATATTGTTCTTACTGGAAACTCTTACTTGTATTCTTTTAATTAAATGACACGCGTCAATTATCCTACAAACTGAGAGATTGTTTTAGTAGGCAGACCTCGCCACACAACCAATTTGTCCATATAAACACTTCTCATATGTGACCCTGGATCACAAAACCAGTTGTATGTCGCACGGGTATATTTTTAGCAATAGCCAACAATACATTGTATGGGTCAAAATTATAGATTTTTTCTTTTATGTCAAAAATTATTAAGATATTAAGTAAAGATCATGTTCCATGAAGATATTTAGTAAATTTCCTACCGTAAATATATAAAAACTATATTTTTGTGAGTGAATGCAGCAAAATCGCGGAAAAAAATGTCCGTGTGTGTGAGGTAATTTGCTCCACTTTCACTGTGAGTTTAGGCAAGCTATTATATTTTGAGAAAATGTAAGATTTCATAATTCATTCACTAAACAAGGGGTCTTTAACCTTGAGTGTTTATTAAATTAAATTCACAGAATGTATTAATAATACCTTAGGGAAACAGAAAAATAAAATAGAAAATGTTCTATACAATAATCTAGCTAGCATCCACAAAAAGTAAATCCATCAACTCGGGTGCCAAATGGCATTTTTTTCATAGTTAATGAGACTAAAGATCGGAAACTGTGAAGAAGAGAGGGAACGTGATCAGGAAATGACAAGCAGACCTGAGTTACTGACACACTGTGGAGTGTGTGTGCATCATCCTCCAGGCCACGTCTTTGACAACATTTTTGTTGTTTGTAACTGGAGTGGATGATTCTGGTCTTGTTGAACGCTGAGGTCATTTATAAGCATTGCATGTGCAGTGAAGTGTTTTGAGATGCTGTCTCATCTGATCTCTTACATTGGCGGCTGATGTATAACGTGTCCAAGGACTTCAGTCAACAATAACATTTCAGATTAAAATTGATATGGGTGTAAAAGGAAACATGCTTATCATCGGTCTGTAACTCTGTAAATTCTTTTAATTTATTCACCATGTTTAATCAACTTTTTTACTAGATTCTACTTGCAGCGTGACACATTAATTACAATCAGAACATAAAAGCTGCATGCATAAGAATTAGGAAAATGTGCAAAATCCTGTATAAAATGATTTTAGCTTTAAATACATTTTTAAATGACCTCCAAAAGTGTGGAAATGCAGGTTTTAATGATCTGATGACATTAAAGAGTTTATTATATATATTATTTTTTTTAAGTAATAATTTTATGTTGCCTCGAAGTATTTTGTTTTTCCAAACATTTTTAAATATTGAATTTGTATTTATAAGAGAATTTTATTTATAAGATAATGTACATCTATCTTTATGAGGACATTATTTATTAGAGAATGAGCACATTATCTGTCTGTGCTTGGTCACCATTTCCTTTTATTATTCACCATATTTCATCACTTTTTTTTATTTTAAATGAACAGGCCATAAAATCTGCATGCATATTAATTTGCAAAGATGCTATATAAAAATGTTTAGTTTTAGATTGAGAACGGTATGCCACACCACAAGACATGACAGCTTCCAAAAAGTACTTAATGTCTACAAACCCTGTTTAAAATGGGATTTCTACTGTCTGCATAATCCACTTATTTTGCAACACGAATATAAAATCTGGATAACACATGCATCTCAACGGCTTTGGAACATCCATAAAGGAACACATCCAGTTGCATCTGTGTTACAGATGAGCATAGCCATAACACATTAGACAATGTCAGATGTAATACTAAGCAGCACTTGCAGAACTTGATGTCAAATCCAATTGATTGTTACTTTATATTTTTCAGCAGGAGTAAGCAGAAGTCCCTGAATAATGGCATGTTTGTGTTTATGGACACGTGTGTATGTAATACCTGCGTGACTGGTCTCTTCAGTTCATTGCTGTAGTAGCAAGGCTTGCAGGTGATCCAACATGAGTAACCACACACACTGTCCAGCACAGCCTGCAGATCTGATGTGAAGCTCCCCAGCACCCCCTGCAGGTCCACCCTGGGAAAGCACTGCACTGGCTGAGTGCGTATGCAGCACAACGGGTATCTGAGCAGGACGTCAAGGATACATATCTCTGACTGCCAAGATAGAGAGAGAGAGAGAAAAATCACAGCTTTCCAAAAGAACAAAGCGGTTATAAATTAAATTGTAAAGCTACTATGCAAACGTGGCACTTTTAAAAATGCATTGTGTGTTTCTAGGCTTTAATTTGTCCCTGCAATGTGTGATGTTATACAGACCTGATTCCATATGTGCACAGAACTAGCACAAGTGTGAAAATGAGGCTTATGTAATATTAATATTGAGAAACGTGTTCGGGGATGAGTTAACTCGTTGCAGATACTCTGGGATGAAACACAGATGAAGGCTGCTATTCTTACAATTTCTTCAGTTTAGAGAATGTATACGGTGTACAGAATGCTAATTTTCTTTATGTACACGACCGTTTTAAAAGTAAGGGGTCATTACGATTTTTTTTAAATGAAATAAATACTTTCATTCAGCAAAAACGCATTAAACTAATGTAAAATTACAGTTAAGATATTTAAATTGTCACAATAAAAAAAAAAACGCTGTTTTGTTAATTTCTTTTCAAGAATCCTGAAAAAAAGTATCACAATTTTCACAAAAATATGAAGCAATTTTCAACATTTATAATAATCATGTTGTAATAATAATAAAAATGTTTCTAGAGCAGCAAATCAGAATGGTTTCTGAAGGATCATGTGACAGAAATTTTTTATTTTAAATTGAATATTAAAATTTCACAATATTACCGTTTTTAATCGCCTGCATTTTTGTTTACATAAACGCAGCCTCGGTGAGGTATAAGAGATAAAACACTTGACTTTCCATTTAGGAAGCAACCCGTTGGAATAATTTCTATTTTGATCATCCCTTTCTTGATTCATCATTTGATTTTGGCATCGGTTTTTACACAAAATAGGATTAAATATGCAAAATAACCATGCAACCATTAGATAACTGTACGCCACTCACAAAATTAAACATGCAATGTAATGAGGTCACGTGACAACAATGTATCATACTAATGTTTGAAGTGCTGCATAATGCTGGCAGTGTTCAGTGTTCAGTGTTCAGTCCTGCACAGTGTGTTGTGAGCAGGACGCTAGTCCTGAACAAATAAACAGTCTGAACAAATCTGCTAAATTCTCAAGAGTTCATCCCAATTCACCATGACTACCTGGCAGGCTCATGTCCACTAGGTGTCATTATCATGCTGCATGAATGTCAGTCTAAGCCAGACCTCTGTACTACCCTGGAAATCCTGAGTAATGATGCTCATTAACTATGCGCTTGTATCTGAGCTGCACCAATCACATCGGGTTATCTGATATAGGCGGGCCAGAGGCGAGCTAAACAGAAGAGGACAGAGCTGCGACGTCGAAGTCATTAGTAAACATTGCAAGATGGCTATGGATGAACACCGGTTGTTTGAAACGGCTTTGGCCGCTACTATGAACAAGTTAGACTTAGCTTTTTATCTAAAAGAGGAACAGGAGACGGCGCTCGAATCGTTCCTTTGCAAGAAGGACGTTTTTGCTGTTTTGCCGACCAGATACGGCAAGAGTCTAATCTACCAGTTAGATCCGCTGATAGCTAAGCGTATGGGGCTTATTGTTGTGATTGGTCGTAGTGTTATCCAATTGCGTGCAGTGAGATTTTCAGAAGCATGCTTGGTGCCGCCCCCTTTTCATTACTCGATGCCAGGATTTCAAGGCTACCTCTGTACTACTTTCCACATTCAATTTGTAATCCAGCAAAAGTTTGATTTCTGAAGGATCATGTGACACTGAAGACTGGAGTAATGATGCTTAAAATCTAGCTTTGCATCACAGGAATACATTTTACAATATATTCAAATAGAAAAGAGTTATTATAAATCTAATAATATTTCACAATATTACAGTTTTTACTGTATCAAATGCATGCAGCCTTGGTGAGCAGAATAAACTTTTTTTTTAAACATAAAAAAAAATCTTAATTAGTTTTGACCACCAGTGTGTGTCTGAAAAAACATTTCTGTTTCTAGCAACAATGCCTTTAATTCATTTGTGATGCTGTAAACAGAGCACAAGCATAAAATTACTATAAATTGGTGTTTTGGGCAAGTTTATGCCAGAGTAAACATGGATGAAATCAATACCTTATTAGCAGGTAACTGACAATAAACTAGAGCACCTGCCTTTACTAAAGGATACGTGAACGGCTTGTCACCTATTAGTTTAAAGTACACACTGCAGTAGATGACCTCCTCTTCACTTACTGAGGGCAGCTGATATCCATACTAAACCAAGAGACACAGTTAAAGAGAAAGAGAAAAATATGTGAATAGCAACGTTGGAGAGACAATAAAATCTGCACTTAAAACTCTGTTATTTGTAAGCAAGTGAGCGTTTTCAAACAAAATATTTGGATGTGATTTGGGTTTAAACAGATGGTGTATATACACGGTATAAATGAGCAATTGTGCATTTCTGCGCATACATGCAAATGCTGTTTAATAAAGCCAAGCCTTCGAGTCTGTTTGTGATCAAAGGTTACATTGTGACCTCTTGTCCAAACAGAAGTGGATCAGAGTGCTCAACACACACACACACACACACACACACACATAAAAAGTGTTTTCATGTTTTATGGGAAATCTCCATAGACGTAATGTTTTTTATACTGTACAAACTGTATATTCTCTCCCCTTACACTAAACCTACCCATCACACAACACTTTCTGCATTTTTACATTTTTAAAAATCATCACTTAGTCTGATTTATATGCTTTTTTCCTCATGGGACCAAAAAAATATAGATATTGCCATCTTTGTGGGGACATTTTGTAGGGTTTTGTAGACCCCATAATGTAGGGTTTACCAGACCACACACACAGTACTATGTACTAACACACACACATACACACACACACACACACACACACAGATCTGTAAATCGTTTGCTCCAATTTAATAATACAGTAATTTTGAATTTATTGTTGCATTATGATGCATTTGGTGGTTAACCAGAGCAATTAGAATGACTATTGTTCATAAATATTAAACTTTGGAACAAAGTCTCATTGTTTACCATGTTGTTCCAGTGCTTTTGAAGCTCCGAGTAAGATTGAAATGGGCTTTCCTGCGGAATCCTGCGACTGATGCTAATGATTTGGCCTTTCTTCAAACTGCTCACACACACACACACACACACACACACACACACACACACACACACACACACACACAGAGAGAGAGAGAGAGAGAAAGAACAATGCAGGAGAAGTATTGATTAATTGATTCATAAATCGAACACTGCCAACAAAAGCGATTATGATTTTTCCCCTGCATGATGGCCCGTGGAGCAACAGTGCAGCTTTAGAAAGTAACTGTTGTAAAAGTATAACGGGTTATAAAGCAGTCTAACAGAACATGCACACAAACACACACCTAGGTAGAATGTGGCACCAGTTATTTGGCATGACTGTCCGCAGCACAGCATTATTAGTATGGAGGAAGCTTTTCACCACAGGAGCAGGAATGTCAAAATCATTCATCTGGCAGAAAAAACAAAATTAATACCTCACACAAAAACAATATTGCAATCCAATAAAAGCTTTGGCTATTATGTCTTGCTATGAATAACCGGTCTCATGTATGTCAATTTATTTTTCTCCATTCTGTCAAATGATGGTCCCTTGTCGCTTTTGGCTTGCTTGGTTGGGGACACTTAATATATTTAACAATATTATTAATCTGCCTGTATTGACAACATTATATGAGAAATTAACTGAGCTGGACGATGACATCACTGTTTTCTCCAGAGCGGCTGTATAATTAACTCAATTTATAACTTTTTTACAACAAATATGAACCATCAGTGGACTATGACACTATTTTCTTCTAGATCTGCTATACAGCCGAAACAAACTTTGTTGCATTATTTTCCTGTTATCTCTGTAAAGCTGCTTTGAAACAATCTCTATTGCAAAAAGCGCTATATAAATAAAGGTGAATTGACTTGAATTATTATTTCAAGATATTATTAAAACTGCTATTTCTTAATAACTGATTTCGTAATCATTGGTTTTATGCAAATGCTGTGTATCATAGTTGTCTATGCAGATATGTATTATCATATATTTTAAAATGAATTTATTTGTTATGAATATGCTTGTTATAGTGCATTATTGAAGTTATTATCTGTTTGAATAAAACATCTTCATAAAAGCTTTACATATATGAATTATACTAAGGCCTGGTTTACAGGCAGGGTTTAGATTAAGCCATGATTAGGCTTCAGTTCATTCAGGACATTGAAGTAGCTTTTATAAACGTGCCTTAGAAAAACACATCACTGATGTACATCTTTAGATAAAACAATGGCGGTGACATATTTTTAGATAGTTGCTTTTAGTTAAAACCGCTCAAACGTGCATTTGGGATGAGACTAAACCAGGGGTATATGTTTTATTTATATTTTATTTACTGTGCAAATGATCTTAACTAATTAAAAATTATATTTTGAACTAACTTTAGTGTATTCATAACATTTGTGTATAAATCATAAATTATATAAAAAAAAAATCCTTAAAAGAATCCTTAAAAATGTTATGCCTATGTGTAATGTGTGTGTATGTATGTATATATATATATATATATATATATATATATATGAAAGACAGATAGATTTGATTAATTTCTATATTATATATTTATAAACCTTATTTATATGCAAATGTATGAAATAATATTACATTTAAATAATACTTATATAATCTTATAGTTGTTATTAACATACTCAAATACATTTATGTATAAATCCCAAATCAATTCTGATTATAATGACTCCTCAAATTGGTTTATATATACGGGTGAAACTCGAAAAATTAGAATATGGTGCAAAAGTTCATTTCAGTGATTCACCTTAAAAGGTGAAACTAATATTTTATAGACTCATTACATGCAAAGTGAGATATTTCAAGCCTTTATTTGTTATAATTTTGATGATTATGTCTTACAGCTTATGAAAACCTTTTCACAATATTCAAATTTTTAACAAATTATAACAAATAAAGGCTTGAAATATCTCACTTTGCATGTAATGAGTCTATATAATATATTAGTTTCACCTT
>JARPMJ010009918.1:0-21551 GCA_033366665.1 Phoxinus dragarum
TTATTGACCTCTTTCAGCGGTTGATAAACACTGATTGGTTGATTTTATGTATGAGGCATATACTGTAAGTATTTGTCGGTAAGTTGTAGGCCACTGTATCTTTCAACACACGTTACACACCTTTTGATCATTCGTGTTTATTTACTATTAACTAGGCTAGTAAAGAGAGATGATCGGTTCACGTGCCATTTGAACTGAAGCGCTACAGCGATCTGTCACATTTAAAAGTGCCAAAACGGTATATTGTTTGAATTCGTAATAAAATTGACAGAATCTGAGAGCTGAGAATTTGTTCCATATCAAAAGTAACCTGCTCTGTCTAGTCTGTCAGTGTCAGTGTCTTTGCTGCGCGATTATTCTCTGCGTGAGAAAATGGATGTGTGGCGTGAGAGGCGGTGGAAAGGGTCGATTGCGTGAGTCTCACGGTCAATGCGTGAGAGTTGGCAGCTCTGCATGCGCACACACACACACACACACAGTTATGGTTTATTTAGTTAATTCTTGGCTAACATGTGGCTGAACAAATGGCCTGCTTGTGGACCAGATCTGGCAAACAGGAGGAGTGCATTGCAAAAGTGCCACCATTCCATGCTGCATGTGGCCCACATGAGGAATGTTGGGAAAGACCAGGGTTTGTATAAAAATCATCTGTGGCCAGGTGTGGTTTATTTGGTTTGTTGATGGGTCACATGTGGCATTGCTAAGGCTTTATTGAGGCCCAAATGTGGAAAACAGGAGCGGGTCGCACAATTGCCAACATTCCATGTGGTATGTGGGCCAGAGTAAGGTGTCAGATCTAGGCCAGAATTTAAATGAACTGTGGCACAGATTTGGGGCAGTTCTACTGTTAGATTTTGCTGTATTTTGGCTGAGCAGTGGTTTTGGGTGGCTCGCCAATGTATTAGATTTCTCCAATACATAAAATAAGTAAGCTTGACCAGAGTTCTTGTGGGGAGAAGAATTTATTGAAGGTTTGTAGTGTAGCAGTCCCTTCAGCAGCGATGTTAGCATGTCGCCCTTCAACAATTTTAACCCAAAGTTCTGTCTGTGAGACAAGCTAGGGCCTAAAAACCCTAGTCCCGCCATATCTGGACTCTGATAAACACAACTGCCGTCTATCCTTCGTCTCTAGGCAGATGTTTCAAATCCCAATGGCTTACGTTTGGTCAACTCATCTTTTCTCTGCACCTTAACTGCTTCGTCAGTTACCATGAGAACCTGAAGGCTTTCCCTCCTGAATTGTAATGGTGAAAATTGATTCTTGGCATTGTGGCTGAGTCTTTCGTCAGTTTGGGCAAGGCTGTCAGATGTTAGGTTAGGTTTTCATTGGACATGGGCCGGCCGGGTGGGTGACATGTTAAAAAGGGCATAGTCCAATTTCCTTGTGGTCATCCTTACTGCATTGCTTGTCATAATAATGCAGTTTTGTTTTAGCTTCCACCAATGATGGAGTTTGTTTTCTGGATGCTTCATCTTGAATCAGTTTTACATGGCAAAAACTTGCTGAAGTTGTCTTAATGTGCACCTCTCTCCTTTACGGCTTGTATAGCAGCACCATCTGCTAGGAAATCATCTTTGGCTTTAGTTCTTGAGACGTCTGTGTAGGGGGAGAACGAGGTAGTGTGAGACACTGGGTAATGTGAGACACCCCCTGTATCTAGGCCCTGTATTTTAAGCCCCTCCAATTTCCCCTTGGCCATGAAGGAGAGGACCTCATGGTTATTGGGTAAGCATGTATTTTTCACAAAAATATATTTTTTTGCTTGTAAAAGTACATTTTCTTGCTGTCAACTTAATCAACTGTTGTGCCAAAGCAAATTGATTCAGGTAGAAAAACGTATATCATATATGTTGATGAACAACCAACATATAAAACCATGTGATGATGCTAGCTGAAGATTAGCCTGAATGCTGAGAGAGATTATTTTTTTTTCTAAAATGTGGCTGTGGGGGTAAAGTGAGACACGAGGCACAAGTTAAGTTTAGTCTTAAACATGTTTTAATGAAATATTACATTACATATGTTTTAATTTTTAATGTCATAAACATTGTAGAAAAGCCATCATGCCAAGGCAATACACAAGGAAGACAACCTGGGGCAAAACACCCCTCGAGGAGATGGAGAGTGCAGCCGCTGAGGTCAAGGAAGGAAAGAAATCCATAAGAGCAGCTGCAAGGGATAAAAATATTGATAAGTCAAGCTCCTAAGATTTATAAAGAAAAAAGAGAAAGGGGAAGTAAAATCAGTAGCCTGGGGGTGCAGGTAGCTGAGGCAAAGAGAATATTCACAGATGAGATGGAGGAGGAGCTTGCCAAACACTTGAAACAACTAGCTGAACAGTTCCATGGCCTTCCTCCAGTTAAGTGCCGTCAACTGGCATTTGAATACGCAGAGAAAAACAATATCCCTGTCCCTGCCAATTGGACAAAGACACAATGTGCAGGTAGGCTAGGGTGTGCAAGAGATCACATGATTCTGTAGGTTAACTAAGGCTAACTGATCTTGCCACAAAGCTAAATCTTATAGCTAATAATGAATTGTCTACTCTAGGTGAAGATTGGTTTGGCAGCTTCCTAGCACGTCGCCATCTCTCTGTCCGAACTCCAGAGGCAACATCCCTGGGAAGGGCTACAGCCTTCAATAAAACTACAGTCGGGGAGTTCTTTGACAATCTGGCTGTAGTGATGGACAGGTCACAGCATTAATTCTTTAGTTGCAAATGTTTTATGGAGGCTTTACCTGTAAGATTTGGTTTTGATTCTGATAAGGTTCTTCCCTTGCCTCTCATCTTTAACAGACATACATTCCCTCTACACATGATTTACAATGTGGATGAAACAGGCGTCTTCACAGTACAAAAGCCACAGCAGGTAGCCTAAGCTACACATGATACACTAGAGAGCACCAGACTGATATTGAGTGGCTTGTGATAATAACCACCTAGCTATTGACAGAATGCTGAAACTAATGCTATTAGTAATGTTGTGAACTGCTAAAAAAATTATGGAAGAAATACAATGTAACTTTAGACCAGAAGTAGCCTACTGATTGCACATGCCATTCATTCTAAACTTTCGATTTGATTCAGGTTGTGACAGAGAAAGGAAAAAAGCAAGTTGGTTCTGTCACATCGGCTGAGAGAGGAGAACTGGTGACTGTGGTGTGTGCAGTAAATGCTGCCATGTTTATCTTCCCCAGAGTTAAGTTTAAGGACTGCTTCATGATAGGAGCACCTCCAGGAGCCAAAGGTACCTCCACCAGAACAGGATGGATGAATGAAGACACCTGGGCAGAGTTCCTTGATCACCTGATGACAGACATGACAATCTGGGCCTCAGGTCATGAAGCAGACAGACTGGCTTAACCGACCGTCTGCTAGCGGCCTCATGTCACCAAGGTCAGATAAATCCCATCACATAGAGCCTCTTTCACCTAGATATCAATCATATAGAGACTGTGTCTGTTCCCCGAACTTGGAAATCCAAAAAACTTTCAAACCCATCTAAGGTTAAAAATTGAATTGATGTTCAACAAATAAAAAACAGATATAATACAAATGAGCAAATGATAAAGCTTGGATTGCTGATATTCAATCTCTTACTTCAATAGCGCTAATAGTTAATGATATGATTACAGATTATAACCTAGATGTGCTGTGTTTGACAGAAACCTGGCTAAAACCAAATGATTACATTGCTTTAAATGAGTCAACCCCACAAGATTACGGTTATAAACTAGCCTGGGAAAAACCCAGACCACTCTCAGTTGTAACTGAGTTAGCGTCTGGCAAAGCTCCATAGACAATTCATTTCCACAGGGGCGTCACCAACGGACGTCGGATAGATCTAAAACCAATCAGAGCGATTAAGGACATGACGTATGCAGAGCAACGGAGAAACATCTCGAGGCTCTCAGCAATTCTCTGTTTGTGTTAACGAAAATGAAAATTTTAAATCGCTTGAAACAGACGTGATAGCTGATTCGAACAAGTGATGTTGTGATTTTCCACGGCGGCATCCATCTTTGTAATGTACAAAATCTGCGTCACCGTCTCTGCTCTGTCGTCATCGTGTAAAGCCCGCCCCAACGTTTCTGATTGGTGCCGCGATTTCGACGGATTGGAAATGGGTTTCAATGGGCTCTTTGCCAGACCCACTTGCAGAGCAAATCTAAATTTGCCGGAAGTGGTCTGGGTTTTCCCAGGCTAGTTATAAACATGAACCTCGCCTGAAACGCAAAGGAGGAGGTGTTGCTGTAATTTATAGTAATATTTTCAAAACCACTAAGAAATCTAGTTGTAAATATATTTTTTTTGAAGTGTTGGTGCTTAATGTAAAAATATATAGTGTAACCGATAAATCACGTTAAAAAAATTCTGCTGGCTACTGTATACAGGCCACCAGGGTACCATACAGACTTTATCAAATAATTTGCTGACTTTCTATCAGAATTAGTATTGGCTGCAGATAAAGTACTAATTGTTGGTGATTTTTATATACACATAGATAATGAAAAAGATGCATTGGGATTGGAATTTAAAGACATTGTAAACTCAATTGGAGTTAGACTACACATGTCAGGACCGACTCATTGCCGTAATCATACTCTAGATCTAATACTATCACTAATACTAGATGTTGATGCCGTTGAAATTCTGCAGCAGAGCGATGACATCTCAGATCATTATCTAGTCTCGTGTAAATTACATTTATCCAAGGCTGCAAAGCCGACTCCGTGTTATAAATATGTTAGACCTATCACTTCTGCCACTAAAGATTGCTTTATCAATAATCTTCCTAATCAGTTTCATCATATCAGCATCCCGGATAGCTTAGAAGGACTAGAGGTGTTTCGGATTTCATGGAAGGAGAGCTCGATTGCTTACAGAGAGGCTTTAAAAGATCTGCTTATTTTTCAACCCTATTAGAAGAAAATAAACATAATCCTAGGTATTTATTTGAAACAGTGGCTAAATTAACGAAAAAGAAAGCTTCAAGCCCAGAAGTTTCTAAGCAATACAGCAGTAATGACTTTATGAACTTCTTCACTTATAAGATCGATAATATCAGGGACAAAATTATAACTATGCAACCGTCTAATACAGTATTGCATCCGGAAGTGCATTGTAGTCTCCCTGAGGGAAAATTTGATTCATTCATTGCTATAGGAGAGGAAGAATTTTGCAAACTCGTCAAATCATCTAAATCGACAACGTCTATGTTAGACCCTATACCGACTAAGCTGCTGAAAGAGATGCTTCCAGATGTCATAGATCCTCTTCTTAATATCATTAATTCATCTTTGTCTCTAGGATACGTACCAAAAACCTTTAAGCTAGCTATGATTAAACCGCTTGTTAGAAAACAGCAACTTGATCCTACAAAACTAGTCAATTACAGGCCGATCTCTAATCTGCCATTTCTGTCAAAGATATTAGAAAAAGCAGTATCCTCACAACTGTGTTCTTTTCTTGAAAGAAATGATATCTGCGAGGATTTTCAGTCGGGATTTAGACCGTACCATAGTACCGAGACAGCTCTCGTTAGAGTCACAAATGATTTGCTCTTATCATCCGATCGTGGTTGTATCTCTCTATTAGTATTACTTGATCTTAGTGCTGCATTTGACACCATTGACCACAACATCCTTTTAAATAGACTCGAACATTATGTTGGCATTAGTGGAATTGCACTAGCATGGTTTAAATCATACTTATCTGACCGTTATCAGTTTGTAGCAGTAAATGAAGAGATGTCTTATCAATCACAAGTTCAGTATGGCGTACCACAAGGCTCAGTACTAGGACCGCTGCTGTTGACTCTGTACATGATGCTACCATTAGGAGATATCATTAGGAAACATGGAATTAGCTTTCACTGTTATGCCGACGATACTCAGCTGTATATTTCTTCAAAACCTAACGAAACCTACCAATTCACAAAATTAACGAAATGCATAGCTGATATAAAAAAATGGATGACTAGTAATTTCCTACTACTAAATTCAGAAAAAACAGAGATTCTAATTATTGGACAAAAAACTTCCACACGTAATAACCTAGAGTACTGTCTAACACTTGATGGCTGCTCTGTTAAGTCTTCGTCGTCGGTTAGGAACCTGGGTGTGCTCTTTGATACCAATCTTTCATTTGAAAGTCATGTGTCTAGTATCTGTAATACCGCTTTCTTCCATCTTAAAAATATATCTCTACGTCATATGCTCTCAATGAATAATGCAGAACAATTAGTTCATGCGTTTATGACCTCAAGGCTAGATTATTGTAATGCTCTACTGGGTGGTTGCCCTGCATGCTTAATAAACAAACTACAGCTAGTTCAAAACGCAGCAGCTCGAGTTCTTACCAGAACCAGGAAGTATGACCATTGGCTGCCTATTAAACATCGTATAAATTTTAAAATATTGCTGATCACTTACAAAGCACTAAATGGTTTAGCTCCGCAGTACTTGAGCGAGCTCTTAACGCATAGTCCTTAGTCTTAGTCCTTCACGTCTACTGCGATCTCAAAATTCCGGCCAGTTAATAATATAATAATAATACCTAGAATAATAATACCGGTTAATAATACCTAGAATATCAAAATCGACTGCTGGCGGTAGATCCTTTTCCTATTCAGCACCAAAACTTTGGAACAGTCTTCCTAACATTGTCTGGGAAGCAGACACACTCTGTCAGTTCAAATCTAGACTAAAAACACATCTCTTCGGCCTAGCATACACATAACACATTATAGACTTATATAATTCAATGTTAGGCTGCATAGTTTAGAACAGCCGGGACCGGGAACACTTCCCGTAAATCCTGATGTACTTGGTACATCATAAGAAGGATGGCTAATATTAGTCTCTCTGTCTATCCCGAGGTTTACCGCTGTCCACCGGAACCAGGCCGTATCCAGATCTGATGAAGGACCAGCGCCAGGACACGACGACGCCGCTGACCTGAAGTGTCAACCAGTCTCTCCTCCTCTCCACTCCGACTTCAACCAACCGGAACTGGACAAATACTCTGATTCATTCTGAACTTCTGACCTGTAATGCTCCTGAATCATAATCATACACTGTTCACTCATTGGCCAGAGGAGAACTGGCCCCCGACTGAGCCTGGGTTCTCCCAAGGTTTTTTTCTCCATTCTGTCACCTGATGGAGTTTTGGTTCCTTGCCGCTGTTGCCTTACCTTCTGGCTTGCTTAGTTGGGGACATTTAATATTCAACAATATTATAGATCTGCCTTAAAGGGGGACAATGATGAAATTCTTTTTTGTATTATTTTCATGCTATCACTGTGAAGCTGCTTTGATACCATCTGTATTGTAAAAAGCGCTATATAAATAAAGGTGACTTGACCACACTCATCTACCACACACAACTTTTCACCTAAATTGTTCAATGCCTTTTTTTTTTTTTGAAAAGTTATTAATTGGATTTTTGTAAACTCTTATGAATTATAAGGTACTACCGGTATTTCATATGTGTCACTATACATATTATGTAAACAATCTATTAATACTACCCTCTTCTTTTAGGCAAATCACATTAGTGTGCGTAAAGGGACGGAGCTACCACCAATTAGGGGTTGAACCGACTAGTCGATTAGTCGACTAGTCGACCTTAATGCAATGCCGTGACGCTTTAAGCTTGGCGTCGACTAGTCGCGTTGATCATGTGACACTATGATTGCGCAATCTGTGCTCGCAGATGAAACCGTCACCAAACCAGCCATCCAAAAGTCACTCGCTCTGAGAGCATCACAGTGGGAGCTGTTGGAACAGCTGATTCCAGTGCTGCAACCTTTGGCCAAGGCCACTGAAATAATGTGTGCGGAGTTGCACGTTAGGCTGTCTTTCATCTTTCCAGTCATTTTCAACATGATCAGCACCACTCTGCGCGTCGAGGCATCTGACATGACAGCTGTGCGTGCCTTTAAGAACACTGTTCGACGGCAGTTGGAAACACGGTTTAAACTGGAGTCCGACGATCTGACAGAATCCATCCCCATTGTGGCCTGTATGCTCGATCCTCGGTTCAAACATCTTCATTTCATCCCAGAGGGTAAAAGAGAGGCCGCTCACAGCCACCTGAACAGCCTCGTCCAGGATGCGGGAGAGCCGCTTGCAGCAGGTGGGTCCGCTGAATGAAACTGCGCTAGCATAGTTTCTGTTAACTATTAAGTTAAGCAATGCCATTGTAGCTTTTTCTTTTCATGTTATATTAAGATTACTAGGAGGTGCTCGAGATATTGTTGAAAATGAAAGTAAAATTGCGTTTTACCGGGAAATGTAAATATCTCTTTATTAAAATCATTAAAACATATTTTTTTAAACATTAATGATTTATCTCTAATTCACCCGCAATTAATTGGAATTTTATTTTGAATTACTTGGGAATTTATAGCTTTTTTTTCTTTTCATCCTGATCCAAGATGATGATGTAAACAGCGTGTGTGAGCCAGTAACTGGAAAAAAGGCCCGACTTGAACAAGATTTTGAACAGCTTTTTGGGCCACACTTTCACAGTGGGAGGAAAACGGGACACTCCACAGCAGCCGAAGAAATACGTGAATATTTTTTAGCACCACATATTCCCACGATGGAGAACCCCTTGCAGTGGTGGGCCTGTAACCACGAAAATTTCCCCCGTTTGGCCAAGCTTTGCAAAAGATACTTGGCTGTTCCAGCTACAAGCACCCCAACCGAGAGAATTTTTTCACTAGCTGGGAATACCATCAGCCGACAGCGGGCAAGCCTCCATCCAGCTCACGTCGATGCCCTTGTCTTCTTACATGAAAACCACGATCGACACGTAAAAAACTGTGAATGAGCAGGACTGTGACAGTGAGTAAGCTTACAGCCTATCTTGCGTAAATGAGATTGTTATGCCGACATACATAATGCATCAAATATTTTTTTTAATACTAAAACAGGAGTTATTGTTGCATTGTAACTGTTAAGTTGCGACATATTATAAAGCTGTCTGTATAATTTTATGGTAATAAATTGCTAATTGTGGCATGTTGCAAAGCAGTCCCATCTCTTGTTTTTTTTATAAATGACGTCAGCGACTAGTCGACGTCGACTCGACTTTGATGTCATAGCAGTCGACTTCAAAAAATCTCAAGTCGTTCAACCCCTACCACCAATACAGAAATGCAGTCGCTGAGTGAGTGCTGCAGCCGGTATCACTGCCCGCTGTGCAATTAAAACATTTTTTAACCCACAGACCGATACCGTGTAATCATTCATTTAAAGACTCACCTTGCGAGATCTGTAAAATACAAAGGTGGGTACATTTTCTCAATATGACACACCATTTGTATATTGTTTGAATCTGTAGTTAATGTTTTTTTGTGTTTGTTTCCACAGGCTATTGCATGTACAAGTGCAACCTTGGTTGAAAGGCACAGGCTCACTTTCATTGTGTTTGTAAATCTTTTTTTTCCCCATAAGAATAGGTTAATCAATCATTTAAGTAAAAGCCATTGTATAGCACCTGGCAAAGAACTCCAAACATTACTACCAGGATATACCCTGACAGTGCTTACCAGGAAAGAGGCTCAGACATCTCTCACTGGAGATGACGATGGAACAGCGCTTACCAGGAAAGATGCTGAGACATCACTCACCAAAGGAGAGGTCAGAAAACCTCTTACCGGAGAAAAGGATGGAACAGCACCATTGTTAAGCATAAAAACTCGTAGACAGCAAACAGTAATTTGCCCAAAATGCAACATGTGTATGAACAAAAAAAATATGTCCAAGCACATATTACGTAAGCATTCAGGTGTCCACACTCTGGATGTCACCTCAAACTCGCACCTGCCAAGCCAGTGCCTGGATCATCTAAATGGGATATTTGCTGTGGTTAAAACCATGCACGGATCATGTCAAAAGAAAGATCTGGGGTAACACGCAACACGTATACTGTGAATCACATCAATGCCAGTCTAACCATGAATTGGCGCAACGCTCAAAGGTGGTCTCCTTTCAGTGCTCACATGTCAGGTCAGTCGACTACTGTTCATCAACCGCTGAAAGTGAGCACCTAAAAGAAGATGTTTTGTCAGAGATGGTTGCAAAGAAACAAAACAAAATAAGAATTTAATATCCAAATGGGCAAGGCAAAAAACTGTGGTCAATTAACATGTACAAGTCTGTTGTATTGACAAAACGTTATAGTCCATTGATCTAGGCTGAATTTAAGTCACAAAGAATAGTGATATGATCTGAACAATATATATTTTCAAGGTGGTTCTTGTGAATACAGTTTGCATGAATTATTGTTGTTATAATATTAAGTATATTATTGAGAATTGTTTTATGTAAAGAGATATGATAAAGATCATATTTCAATTTGCTCACAGCTTTTATATTATATATTTTAAGTCATAAAAGTAAAATGACAATACGGAAAAGACGTGTGCAAAAGCCTGCAAAGAATGCTGTCTATTCACTGGTGAAAACAGAAAATAAATATGCTCTCTATCCATAGGTGAAAATATAAAATAAATATATATCAATTCAGAGGTGAAAATAGGAAATAAAATTGTGAAAACGGAAATTAGCGGCGAAACGGAAATGACGGAGAAAATGGAAATGACGTAGGCTGTCTTTCCACTGGTGTCCAGCCGGAGGTGAGTCTGCGGGGCTGCAGCTGGATGCTATTGGGTGAAAGTGTCTCTCCCTTTATAATCTATCCCCGCTGCCTTCCCAGTGTGGTGTATGCCTTGGGTGGGCCAGAAAATAGCCTTTACGGTTATGCGGACAAAGGCTACATGACGGCAGAGCCATTTTTGAAATGGTTGGACCATTCCATTAAAGGAGAACTCCGGTCAATTTTAACAATGAGCTCAATTTTTAGTAAATTTGGAGTGCTGTCAATACAGAGAACAACGACAAAAGTCTGTGTTGCCTACACCGTGTTATCCTATTTTTAAAATTTGCACCCTATTGACTTGAATGGGGCAAATTTTAAACCTGCTTTTATTTCTCTTATCATCCTTGATGATCTTTCACATCTACTGCAGTCAGATTCACTCGTGTTCACTCTGAAGGAATCACTCAACATGGCTGGGCACTTGTAATGACACATCAAGGATGATAAGAGAAATAAAAGCAGGTTTAAAATTTGCCCCATTCAAGTCAATAGGGTGCAGATTTTATTGAGTTCTCCTTTAAGTATGCCCCCCTAGTCCTTATAATGGACCAGCACGAAACCCACTGTGGCCGTCAAATAATAGACGTCTGCAGGGAAAACCAAATTGAAATTCTCCTCACAGTATGATATGCACCATGGTCAGTAACGTGCGGTGAAATCATGTCATGGGTAGGCTGTGACCTATCAATGTGGCATATATGTTCATATATTCATTCAGTTAATGTAGCAACCCAAGTTCATATCAGGCATCATCACATCGCTGCGCCTGCCTGCCTGCATTCAGCATAGTCAGTCATATGTGAGGCTAATGCACAATCAAATCTAATAATCAAATGAATGGACACATCTATCTTATGACTTATACAACAAACAAATGTTTTGTGTGGGACACAGTAAGAGAGGGAGGCGGCGCGGTGTCAGCGAACTGAAAAGCAGCCTTGTCACTCCTTCAAAATGCGCAAACACGCACAGACAGCCACACACACACTATTGGTCTGGTGACGGCGCAGGATTTGAATAGACTACAGTCAGAAAACATTGTGTTAGCACCAGAGCAACAGGGTTAAAAAAAGAGAACTACAAAACAGCTTTTTAACCCTTACGAAATGCGCCGCTAGATGCTAAGTATCGGGAAGCATGGATTGAGTGAGAGCGAGTGGATCACGTGACCAAGCAAGATCAAGCAAGCTCGGTCAGTCTCTGCCTCAATGTTGATAATTCAAGACAGCATGAGAACTGACTGCGCATGCGCAAATCTACGTAAACTACGTTCTATGGACCAAAGAGGCACTGCTAACCTCTGCATCAATGGCCATGGCCTTGAATTTCCTGCATGAAACAATGGTTTTTTAGAAGCAAACAATGGCAAAATGAGTATATTATAATGTGTATTCCGGAAAATTTTTGTTACAAAAATTAATATTTGGAATAAAATAAATTGAATTAATTATGTGGTGAATTAATAAAGCTCTTGGAATGAATAAATGTAATGTCAACATTTTCTTTTTGTGAGGCACTGCCTACCCTGCCCGCACATCCCTGACCATGGTATGTGTACCATGGTATGTGTACCATGGTGGTGCTGCTGCTGCTGCTGCTGCAAAAAAAAAAAAGTACATACCATGGTATTTTTAACCCTCTGGGGTCGGCAATCACGCCGGCGTGATCTGCTCGCTTTTTTTCTTATCAGTGCAAAAGAGATTCAAAATACTCTGTTGGTTTTGATCTTACATTTAAGTGTTTTACATCATTCGATCCAGTTAAGTTTCTATTTTTTTTGTGTATACTCACAATAAAAACAAAGTGTTGTGTCTTTCGCCAAATAAAGAAAAATAAACATGATGCGAGTTCTGCCTTCTCTCTGTCAGGGAAGTCCATTCTGAAACGCGTCCGAAAATGAACTGTAACTCAGCGAATACTTGTCAATCAGGAACGAGAGATTTATCTTTATGGAGCTAGAATTCTCTTCTTTTACATGAAGTAATTTATATAAAAAAACACATATTCTTAGATTATGTAATCCGTTTGAAACCAAGGAGAGGGGCAGTTTTTCATTCTCCCTTCATTATTTTTATTGAGCTGAGGCCGCCACGCCCCCCGGCGCTATTCACATGCTAATAGTTTATTACCATGTAAACTATTATAGGTTTATTACCACATAGTGATCTATATGCATCGCACACTCTGTAACGAATGGGCCAGAATCATGATTCTATTTCTCTTTGCAAAATTCCACATTCCTTTGTGCTGCCACCCCCTTTGACTCAGATATGTAAAACAAGACTCAAATAACCTAAATTACCGCCGTGGCTGGATTTCGAGTGTCCCTTGACACCTTTACGACTCGTGAATGACCACGCAACACAAGACAGACACCCCCAGATCTTTATAACCGAGCTTCAAAGCCCCCAGAACGCTCTCCTCACCCAAGGGGAGGAGGGAACACAGCGCAACAGGAATGTCTGCACGTACACACACACACACACATACCAAGACACACACACACACACAAGCTCATTCACAGACTTTTCTCACTGAAAACTACATTTTAAATGTATGAAATGTATCGCTTTTGTGGTTAAATGTATGTACATGTAGCTCTGAGGTGTGCAGGATGAAAACCAAACTCTATATGCCCAGAATTACAAACAGTCTAATATCTCTGTGTTCCGGACTTGCAAAATTGTAGTTTGTGGTGTCTGTAGAATTGTAAAACCCCGACGGCGTCGAATCTCGACGACAAATCACAAAAAGACGCATTATTTCAGAAATACCATCTTTCTGAGAATAAATGCTAAATTTTGACATCGCTATAAATTATGTAAGGAGGGTTGGACGATTCAAACAAAGAACGTCTTTCCTGCCTCCGTTTCTAAACAACGATTGGCCTAGCCACGAAAAATAGGTGTGACCCAGTCGACTTAAAATCGAACTAAAACATTTTGCTTTTGTAAAATAAAGAAAGTAAACAGGGAGTGCTTTCTGCCTCTCCGTCTCCGTGAGCTTTTTTTCTAGTTCACGTCTCTAAACTTAAAGGGGTCATGATATGTTTTTTTTTATTTTATTATTATGTTCCCTTAGGTGCAATTATAGTACTACTATAGTTTTTTTTACAAAAAACTTTTAAAATGTAGTGATTTATGACCTTTTCCCACCCTGTTTCTCATCCTCTGATTCAAACAGTCTGTTTTGGGGGTGTTTCCCCTTTAAGAGTTCAGTGTTAACGACCACTGTTATGATTGGCTAACGTCAGTGCCTATGCATCAATTATTAACGCCCCCAGCCAGAACATTTGCGGATTCGGCGCAACTGTTTAGTAGCGGGTGATGCAAGCGAAGCGATGGCTCTTGCAATGATAAAACCTTATTATGTTTGAGCCGGAATCAGAGGAAAATGAACCATCACCACAACAACGAAGACTGGATCAGCCCGTGTCCACATGGAAAGTGAAACTATTTTGAATTAATAAAAAAAAATTAACCCGAGACACTTGAAAACGGATTATTGTTGCATAATTATCCTATAGCTTCATTTGCTAACAGTTTAACATTATTTAACTAATTCCAATTGAAATGATAGGGTGTACCACGGACAATGCATGCACAGACAGGCCATCTTTGAAGATGCAGCATTGATAAAGGCAACATTTTTAATTTTCTATCACATGTAGGCCTACTAGAAAGGCGACATATTTTCAAGATTCTCTTATACAAATGTGTTTATATTAGCCATGGTAAAAAGTAAGTTTGCGTCGTCGTTATTGAGCCCAGACTCGGCACGGACTTATCTTTGAGCAACAGTTTTCTGGCAAAGCCAAGCATCATATTGGGATTTTTTCCTCAAAACAGTCATCCTTAAATGTATAGAACACTGCCGTGACTGGGACGTCCGCAAAAAATAAAGTGCATCCATTTTTCCCTGACGACTGGATCTTTCAGCGTATTTAAAAAGTAGTTTAAAGTTTTAAATACATTACTTACAGTTTGCGTCGTCGATGTTGAGCCCAGAATAGTCGGCACGGACTTATCTTTGAGCAACAGTTTTCTGGCAAAGCTCAAAACAGTCATCCTTCAAATGTATAGAACAAACGCTTAAACTAACACTGCCGTGACTGAGACGTCCGCAAAAAATAAAATGCATCCATTGTTCCCTGCCGACTGGATCTTTCGCAGCGTATTCAAAGATGTTGTTTGTCCACAGCCAGGAACAGCACATCTGCGGCATCGTACTTTCCCTGTACACAGACCCACTCGCTGTCCGTCGACTGAACACTTGTGAGGCGCGCGCCGTGCAATGATACGAAATGAGCGTAGTTGTCTTGCGCTTAAAGCGTAGTTGTCTTGTGCTGGAGGCGGTCTATATGCAAACGCTGGTACGTCACTTCGTACCGTGACGTCACTTCTTACCATGGATCCAGAACGAGCTGTATTTAGAGCTTGATTAAATAAATGATTCGTTTATAATGGGGAGGACGTCTTAAGCTATGAAACTTGCAGGACGTTTTAATGGTACAAAGACCTATTATATACCAAAAGATCAAGGCAAATTTGGTTTCTCATGTCATGACCCCTTTAAACAAAACTCAGCGAATACTATTCACTCAGACATGAGCTATATATCTCTATAATCATATAAGTGTGTAGTTTTAAATAATCTAATTCAAAACTAAAACAAATATTCTCTGTTTATGCAATCTATATAAAAAGATCGAGAGATTACTCTGCTAATGTGACACGCCCATGGAGAGCGTGTGCTATTCAAATGCAGATTATCTGAGGCAACACATGCAAACCAGTCAACGCCCACAACAGCTGGAAAACTCACTCAAAAAAAACTGTTGTTGTTTACTACAGCTCCCGCTTGTCTGTGTGAATGAATTTCGCTTTTAGCAAACTATCTATATTGCCTACTGAGATGAGTAAAAATCGACGTTGAATACGTTGAAATAAAATGTCTTTGTATAAGCAACATATTAAACTGCAAATTAACATTATGCCCTAATATATATTATAAAAGAACGATATGTTACAGACGAAATATGAAAGACAACATTTCGTTTTGGATAGATTATAAAGTTTTTACTGCCACATCAAAACCTAATTTACAAGGTGCAAACAAAATCTTAAAAGGACAATATAAGCCTTCTCTTTAAATTCTTTTTGTGTTTGTATTAGTGACAAATTTGGGGAGAGAATAGCCTACATCCAAAACTTTCTGAAAATACGAATGAGAATTAACTGCACAATTACTAGCAATGTTTACCTTGGATATTATACAATTTGCAAGCATACACAGTTTGTGGAAAAATACACTTTTTTTCAAGATGTTTCCAACTCTGAACCAATTCTGTATGTATGTATGTTTGTGTGTTGTCTTTGCATTCTTTCTTGTGGCTCAGTGACACCTGAATGAAAGGCTCATTAGTATGCAGCATTAGCAGGTCTTTGTCTTCAGGTGTGAATTAGGACATTATTCATGACCTTGTTGGATCATTCACGCCCACCTGCATATTGCCTTTCCAAACAAAAAGTGTCTTAAAAAATTTAAATCAATCTATTGTTTAATGTGAACGATTAAGCCCGGATGATTTTCAGATCATTTTGAAGAAAACACTTTAGCCGACAACATCAATTAGTCAAAAGTATTGTGGGAATATGTGAAGTTGGTCATTTGTGGTCTTATATCAGAAAATTTAAGTTTGAGTTTTTTGAATAACCACGCATAAATATATTCTCTCAAAAATAGGGCTGGGCGATAAAACGATAACGATAATTATCGCGATATAATTTTTCTCGATAAAACGATATCAAGAGTTCGATAAATGTTCGATAATGTTTTGCGCCAAAAGCGAAACGAATCTCATTTGAACCGCGCACCACCCCGGACCGTTTATCCGCTCGGCTCAAAGTCCAAACGGCAGCGCGAGCGCAAGCTCACTCGAGCAGACGTGTTTACTCTGATCGGTCTTGGTCACTAGATCCAGTGAGAGCGCGTTGAATTCAGCGAGGAACATAAATGTCTCAGTGATTTAAACCGGTTTAATAGGCAGATGAGACCTGCGCTGACGAACAGGAGAAGCACTGTGCGCAACGATACAGTCAGAAGCTTTTTCGTCTACACATTCCCATCATTTACCACGGATTTAATGTTACTGTAACGTTAGCCTAGTAATATTAACTGCACCATGAAATGTGGGATATATATATATATTGAATTGTATAATATTATTAATGTAGACAATGTATTAAAGGACTAATGGAATATAATTACAGTTTTTAGAATAATGTATTTAGGCTACTGGTTTCATAAATAACCATTAGAAACGGTCACAATATGTGACGTTTCTCACATAGAAACCATAAAGTTACAATAGAAACCATAAAGTTACATTTTTATCTGTGGTTATCATGATCTAAATGCATTGATGCTGGATGACCAATGGTTAAATTTTAATAAAACTAAAGAATATTACATTTTACCAAATAAAAATAATGTTGTTACTTTTTTTTAAACAGATTTTACTGTTTTTGTTAATGAACATAAATTGTATAAAGTAAATCTGCATCCTAACTCAAGCTAATACTACTGAAATAAAGATATTTATTTTGTTAAGGAAAATGTCAAATATTTGAATGTTCTACCTCGGATTTGTGAAATGTTCACCTGTTTGGCAAGTGTTTGTCATGATATGTTCTGACAATAAAGAGTAGTTTAAAAACACAATGCTCTGGTTTTCTACAGCTTTCACTTAGGAGTACAAATCTGTCTTTAAACTTGAAATAAATAAAGATTTGACATTTATCGATAATTATCGATATCGACTGATATAAAAAAAAAATATCGTGATATTTTTTTTTTGGCCATATCGCCCAGGTCCCTACTCAAAAATGCAAACATGTACATACATGTTGCTCACATATTATGATAGCCATGTTCGTGCTAAATATAGTGTAATTACACCTTTGCCATTAATATGTTTATAAGCAACTGAAAAAAATACAAATATCAGGTCATGTCAAAACATCTCAAGGACCCCAAAAACACCTTGGTCCCCAGAGGTTAAAGCCAAGCCTCTGCCGTTATTCTTGGCACTATCCGCCAAAGAGAAGAATCTACTCATCTTCACGAGAAAACTCCGCCAAGGAGCTTCTTCGTTTTATTTTCTGAAAACTTCATTTTCATCTTAGGCTTTTCTTTATTTCCGTCTGAGTTCAGTCACCTTTCGGTAAAGTGTATACTTTAGGTGATCTATATGCATCGCACATGCCCTCCGATCAATGCCATGAAAACACGCAGTTTTTCGTCAGATTCACTGATAGTTCATCGCGTTTAGAGGATGGCACGCTTCTCCGGTAAAGTCGTCCTTCAGATGATTCTGGACAGCGAGGAAGAATTCACCTTTTCCTCAGAGAAAGATTGCAAATCAGACGAAGAACGGCTGCATTTCAAGAGCCAATTGATCCCGCCGAGGATACAAGTTCGGAGTAAGTTGTTTAGTGTTATATAATTATTTTTCTGATTATATAGAACTCATATGAATTTTCAGACTATATTTTGCTTAGTTTTGGTTAGCTTTTGACATCTTACAGGAAAGATGGCCTTACAATATCCCTAACATTCGTGTATATGGTCGTGTAAACTGTTTCAATGTGATATTACTCTCTAAACATTTGTATTATATTTCACTCCATTTTGATTAGCTTATGACACTGATTATCATGCTAAAAATACTGACTTTTGCGTAATGTAGCTTATTTGCGAATATCTGCTTAGGTGTAAATATGATTTTGTGCAAATATATTATGGCCATTAGTGATTGATAATGATAATAATACAGTTTATTTGATTGTGTTATCAACAGATGTGACAATGAACATGTCCAAGCACCGGTCCCGAAGAGAGCCAAGGCAAACAAGCAACAGGTCCAAGTCCACCCTGTCATGGAAAACCGAGACTGATGTTGACATGGTCCTACAGACTGCGCGATTCCTGCCCCGCCACGGGAAACTGGACCGCAACTGAGCTCTGTTGACTCACATTCGCCCATGAGTCTTTTCAAACTATTTTTTTTTTCAGAAAGTGCCGTGTCAACTCTGTGCCACAACACCAATGCTTGGGCTGCCAAGGCAACTGCAAAGGGCTGCAAATATAAATGGACAGATGTCAGCATCAGTGAGATGTACCGCTATATTGGGCGGCTGTTTTACATGGCCATGGTGAAGGTCAGCTCCATCAGGGACTACTGGCGGCAAATCAGGTTATATAGCAGCTTATACAGTTATATATAGGTTATGTCTATATAGGTTATATAGGTATATGTAGAATTTTATGTAGGTATCCGTCAAAAGTTTGCAAACATTTTTTTATGTTTTTAGAAGAAGTCTCTTATGCTCATCAACATTACTTCAGTCTTCAGTGTCACATGATACTTCAGATATCATTCTCGTATGATGATTTTAAAAAAAAATCAGTGTTGGAAACAGTTGTGTTGCTTAGTATTTTTTATAAACTGTGATAGTTTTTTTCAGGATTCTTTGATGAATAAAAAAATATTAAAGAACAGCATTTATTTAAAATCTTTTGTAACAGTATACACTACCTTTCTTTCTTTTTTTGAAATGATGTGTTAAGTTATATTGTTAGGAAAGATTTCTATTTTGAATAAATGCTTTTCTTTTTAATCAGTGAATCCTGAAAAAAGTATCACAGGTTATAAAAAAATAATAAGCAGCCACAACGGTTTCCATACATTGATAATACCTGATTATCAAATCATGATATTATACTCATTTCTGAAGGATCATGTGACACTGAAGACTGGAGTAAGGATGCTGAAAATTCAGCTTTGATCAAAGAAATAAATTATATTTTAAAGTATATTAAAATAGAAAATCATTATTTTAAATTGTAATAATATTTCACAATATTACTGTTGTTTCTGTATTTTTGATCAAATAAATGCAGCCTTCTTCCAAAAATATTAAAATGGTAATGTGTCCAAACGTTTGACTGGTACTATATGTTTATATATGTACGGTAGCACTGTGGTCTTGTGAGGCACAACATTTAAGTTCCTCCACATAGAGGAATTACAATAAAAACAGATTGAAAACAAAACCTTTGAATCTCCTCTCATTCTCAGATTCTCCTCTCTGCCTCACAACACCGTGATGGGGCATTAGCCATTGGGGGGCAGATTAGACTTTTAGTTATTGAAATATGTTTTCAGGGCAGCATTGCATCTTATTGGTTCTCCCAGTCATCCAATCAGCGACAGCAGGAGGCGGGACATGGATTATTTGATTTTTTTTCTCTCAGGACGCGGGAGACATCAGACATCACGCTGTTAATTGTTGAGATCGTTGCAGTTAAGGTAATGTTGTGTTTTATGTTGAACTATATTACATCATTATGTACATTAAAATGTCAAGATAATGAAGTATTTGGATTTTAAGGTAATGTTATGTTTTATGTTGAACTATATTAGATTATTAATTTAAAATGTCAAGATAATGAAATATTTGGATTTTAAAGTAATGTTATGTTTTATGTTGAACTATATTAGATTATTACATTAAAATGTCAAGATAATGAAGTATTTGGATTTTAAGTAAAGCTTGTTTTTCTATCGAGCTGTTATTTAACTAGCTAGCTAAAATGTAAGTAAGCTAAAATGTAAGTTTGCGGCTCTCAGGGCACCTTACCTGTATCTCCATGCAACATTCTAATACTGCTCTCAGGGCACCTTACCGTATCTCCATGCAACATTCTAATACTGCTCTCAGGGCACCTTACCGTATCTCCATGCAACATTCTAATACTGCTCTCAGGGCACCTTACCGTATCTCCATGCAACATTCTAATACTGCTCTCAGGGCACCTTACCGTATCTCCATGCAACATTCTAATACTGCTCTCAGGGCACCTTACCGTATCTCCATGCAACATTCTAATACTGCTCTCAGGGCACCTTACCGTATCTCCATGCAACATTCTAATACTGCTCTCAGGGCACCTTACCGTATCTCCATGCAACATTCTAATACTGCTCTCAGGGCACCTTACAGTATCTCCTGCAACATTCTAATACTGCTCTCAGGGCACCTTACCGTATCTCCATGCAAGATTCTTCTGCTGCTCTCAGGGCACCTTACCGTATCTCCATGCAACATTCTAATACTGCTCTCAGGGCACCTTACTGTATCTTCATGCAACAATCTAATACTGCTCTCAGAGCACCTTACTGTATCTCCATGCAACATTCTAATACTGCTCTCAGCAGGGCACCTTACCGTATCTCCATGCAACATTCTAATACTGCTCTCAGGGCACCTTACCGTATCTCCATGCAAGATTCTTCTGCTGCTCTCAGGGCACCTTACCGTATCTCCATGCAACATTCTAATACTGCTCTCAGGGCACCTTACTGTATCTCCATGCAACATTATTTTGCTGCTCTCAGGGCACCTTACTGTATCTCCATGCAAGATTATTTTGCTGCTCTCAGGGCACCTTACCGTATCTCCATGCAACATTCATTTGCTGCTCTTAGCGCATTTTTGTTTCGCCTCAGGTATGTAAGTATCATAGTCATAAGTACCCTTACGAAAATAAGTTTATTCAAGTGTGCTATTAGTATACTAATGGCTTGGTTTCCACTGAGGGGTACGGTACGGTACGTTTTTAGGTACCCTTCCATTGGGTACCTAGCACAGTGGAACGGTACTAAAAGGTGGAGCTAGATCACTGCAGGACGTTGATTGGTTGACAGAGAATCGTCACTTGCGCGTGCTACAAGAGGAATGACAACATAAGAAGCGCCATTTTTAATATAGTTTAATATAATACTACTGTTACTGTATCGCGAAATGTAATTTT